>QJPP01003703.1:0-235731 GCA_003996215.1 Jaltomata sinuosa
GTGTGTATATTCTGCTTACTGGCCTCACAGTGGTTCTGTTGAAATTTCCCTCTTGGCTAGTTCCTGTGTACCTTTCATTGATTTCTGTGACTGCTTGCTTCTATTCTGTCTGTTACTACGCTTTTATCTTATATGTGCCCAGTCGGCCTATGATACCTACTGGGTACCTTATGCTTCGCATTTGGTGCTCACCCTACCCCCCTGCATCTTTGGGTGCAGATCCTAGCGTGGGCCATCGCCGTTAGATCGCTGTGATTCGTGCTTGGAGATCTGTTTGGGACTACTTCAGACTGAGGGTGAGCTCTTGGCGATCGGAGCTTAGCTTTAGTTTATCTTTTGCTTCATGTACTCTATTACCATTAAGAGACATCTGTATATATTGTTTGGATCGTTTGCACTCCATGTATGTAGTTTTGGCTCTATACTATTATACCAGGTCTTGGGTTTTGGTTTAGTTTCCGCATATGTATATATTTATAGTCCTTTTATCTGTTCTCTTCGTCTTGTTCTCTTATTTGTTAGATAGTAGCCCATTACTAACTGTTCTGGGCTACAGGGATTGGTTCACCTACCGGGGGTTGTAGGTGCCATCATGACCGAGAAATTGGGTCGTGACACCAGATTACACCAAATCCCAAATCCCAAACCAACCATGATCATTCTACCCTTTTTCCCAGGTTTCCCGCTATTAATTCCCCTAGTTCTATCATTTTCATGGATAAAAATAGAGAATTTAACAACATGCGATAAATAAACCTTGTTTTTAACAATACCCAAGAACTTTCATGCCTAGAATCCCTCTTTTTCCCCAGATTCTACCATTCCTAGGTTATTCCAACCTTTTCCCAAGTTTCCTCCTAGCAATTCTACCGCGTATGAAAAGTAGTACAAAGTTTGGGGAGTAGAAACCTTACCTTAGGGAAGAAAAACAATGGAAAATGGAGGAAAATCGCCTAGAATCGCCTTGCCCTTCTCCCAAAATAAAATTGAGAAAACTGAATGTTTTGGGGAATGTTTCTGCATTAATTCGTGTCAAGCCTGCTATAGCGGTTCCGACCGGCGTTGGCCACCTTGACTTCTGCTATAGCATTTTTTTCCACCACTATAGCGGAGGACGCTACTGTGGAGCCGTTGTGCTCATCACAGACAAAATGTTCGGAAATCTCCAAAATTTGTCCATTTTACAACACACTTTCTTCCATCGATGATCCGAAACAACCCCTTAACATCAAATGCGATTCCCGGAGTTTCAAACTCCTAAACCCAGAGTTTTCTAACTCTAAAACTTGGCACGATTGGACTACCCATAACGACAGACCCATTCATTACAACAGATACCAATTTACCCATCATTCATCCTCGAACGATCAAACCCAAAATTACAGAAATAAAGGAAAGAAAGTGTAGTACCTGAATCCTTAAACAAACGAGGGTACTTGTCCTGCATGTCCTTCTTGTTTTCACAAGTGGCTTCCTAAATCGTACAATGCTTCCACTGAACCTTTACCATATCAATCACCTTTGTCCTCAACCTCCGGACATCCTAAGCAAGAATCAATATTGGTTCCTCTTAATAACGAAGATCCTTATCGAAAAGAACCTCATCCCACTTGATGATGTAGTCCCTATTCCCATGGTATTGCTTAAGCATGGATACATGGAATACCATATGGACGCCCGACAAACTAGGCGGCAGTGCTAAGTTGTAATCCATTGGCCCCACAATCTCAAGAACCTCTAACGGACCGATGAACCGAGGGCTAAGCTTGCCTTTCTTACCAAACCGCATAACTCCCTTCATTGGTGACACTTTAAACAATACCTATTCACCAACTTGAAATTCCATGTCCTGGACCTTGCGATCTGCATACTCCTTCTGCCTGCTTTGGGCAGCCAGCAATTTGGCCTGAATTCCCCTTACCTTTTCTTGCGCTTCCTTTACCAATTCCACTTCCAAAGGCTTTACATCTCCTTCCTCAAACCATCCAATTGGTGATCTGCAGCTCCTCCCATACAATGCCTCTAATGGTGCCATGTAAATACTGGAGTGGTAGCTATTATTGTACGAGAATTCGCACAATGGTAGGAATTGGTCCCAATGGCCCCCGAAGTCCATCACGCATGCTCTCAGCATGTCCTCCAATACCTGGATCATCCTCTCTTACTAACCATCAGTCTGAGGATGGAAGGTTGTGCTAAAGGTGAGTTATGTACCCAACGCTTCATGTAGCTTGCCCTAAAATTTAGAGGTGAACTGCGTACCCCTGTCTAAAATAATGGACAGTGGAACCCCATGCAATCTCATAATCTCTTTGACGTAGATCTTAGCTAATTGCTGCGAATTGTAATCTACCCTGACTGGAATGAAGTGAGAAGACTTGGTCAGCCTGTTAATAATGACCCAAATTGAGTCATACTTCCCCAATGTCCTGGGAAGACCCACCACAAAGTCCATGGTTATCCTTTCCCACTTCCATTCTAGAATTGGCATTCTCTGAAGTAGTCCTATAGGTCTCTGATGTTAATACTTTACCTGCTGGCAATTCTGACATTTGGAAACAAAGTCGACTATGTCCCTTTTCATCCTGGGCCACCAGTAACGCTACCTCAAGTTCCTGTACATTTTAGTCACACCCGGATGAATTGAGTACCGCGAACCATGAGCTTCTGCCAAGATTTTCTAAATTATATCATCAACTCGAGGAACACAAATTCTTTCTTTGAAATGTAGCACTCCACTGGAGTCTAACGTGATGTCCCTGGATTCCCCGGATATTACCTTACCTCGAAGCTTACTCAGTTTCGGATCCTGAAACTGTTTGGCCTTTATTTCCTCTATGAAGGTGGCTTTGACCTCAATGCTGACCAACAATCCACCCTGTTCTAAAACACCCAAGTGCATGAACTTGGCTTCCAAGGCCCGAAGTTTCCTTGTTAGTGGTTGTTTGGACACCCCCAAACAAGCCAAACTACCCATGCTAACTATGTTCCGACTCAATGCGTCTGCCACCACATTAGCCTTACCCGGATGATATTGAATAGTCACATTATAGTCCTTCAATAACTCCATCCACCTTCTCTGCTTCAAATTCAAATCCTTTTGAGTGAACACATGTTACAGGATGCGATGATCAGTTAACACCTCACACTTGACACCATAGAGATAGTGTCTCCAAATCTTTAGAGGAAAGACCACTACTTCCAACTCTAAGTCGTGAGTCGGGTAGTTCCTCTCATGCACCTTCAACTTCCTAGATGCATAGGCTATCACATTCCTATCCTGCATCAATACAGCACCCAAACCAAAATGTGAAGCATCACAGTAAACAATAAAGTCTTTACCTTCAATCGGCAAGGACAATATAGGAGTCGTGGTCAGAAGTGTCTTGAGATTTTGAAAGCTCTCCTTGCACTTGTTGGACCACACGAATGATACATCTTTCTGTGTCATCCTGGTTAGGTGAGTATCAATAGACGCAAAATCCTTAACAAACATCCGGTATTACCCTGCGAGCCCAACAAAACTCCTCACCTCTGTCATAGAGCTAGGTTGGGCCCAACTCTTGACTGACTCAATCTTCTGGGGATCCACAATCACCCCCTGTTCTGACACTACATGCCCCAAGAATGCAACTGAAGTCAACCAAAACTCACACTTAGTGAACTTCACATAAAGCTTCTGGCATCTCAAGATGTCCAACATAATACGAAGATGATTAGCATGCTTCTCCCTACTCTTGGAGTAGATAAAAATATCATCGGTAAACACAATCACGAAGGAATCCAATATGACTTAAATACCCAATTCATTAAACTCATGAAAGCTGTAGGCGCATTGGTTAAACCAAACGACATTACTAGGAACTCATAATGCCCATACCGAGTCTGAAAAGCAGTCTTAGGAATGTCCTCAGGCCTAATCCTCAACTGATGGTACCTCGACCTCAAGTCGATTTTCGAAAACACCGATGCACCCTGAAGCTGGTCAAATAAATCATCAATGCGGGGTAAAGAGTACTTATTCCGGATGGTCACCTTGTTCAACTGCCTATAATCTATGCACATCTGCATACTACCATCCTTTTTCTTTACAAACAAAATAGGAGCACCCAAAGGCGATGCACTGGGATGGATAAATCCCTTATCTAGGAGTTCCTGCAGTTGAGTCTTAAGTTCCCTTAACTCTTCTGAAGCCATACGATACGGAGGAATGGAAATGGGATGAGTGTCTGGCTGTGGATCAATACAGAAGTCTATATCCCTGTCTGGAGGCATACCAGGAAAATTTGCTGGAAACACCTCTAGAAACTCAGAAACTACTGGAACTAACTCAATAGATGGGGACTCCACACTATCATCCCAGAGATGAGACAAGAATGCTAGACACCCTCTCATCATTAGCTTCCTCGCCCGAACGAACGATATGACCTTAACTGGCTTAGGCTTGTACACACATTCCCACTCTAGTCTATCCTTACTCAGAATCTCTAGAGCCACAATCTTGGTGTTACAGTTCAACATAGCATGATAAAGGGACAGCCAGGTCATGCCCAAGATAATATCAAAATTAGCCATATCCAGGATTACCAAGTTTACCCAAGTATGCAACCCCACAAACACAACAAAATAGTCATGATAAACATGAGTTACAATCACAGACTCTCCAACTGGAGTAGAAACATGGATAGGGGAATCAAGGATATCACAAATCAATTCCAGACCCAACGCAAAACTCACAGATACATAAGAATATGTAGAACCTGGGTCAAATAATATCGAAGCCATTTTATCGTAGATAAGAATGGTGCATGTGATCATCGCATCTGATGCTTCTGCCTCAGTTCTCCTTGGAAATAAATAGGAATGATCCCGATCATCAATCCAGGAAACTTCCCCGGCCGGCTGTGCTTCACCCCTGCCCGCACCGTTGTTCCCTTTGTCTCCCCGGCCTCCCTAAAAGTTACCTCACCCACCCTGTGGACGACCTCTAGCATTACCGCCTCTACCTGCCTGGACCACCGCTCTAGAATGCTGCTGACCCTGATTACCTGTCTGCCTGAGTGGGCACTCCCTCTTAAAGTGTCCCAGATCACCACAATGGAAGCAACCACGGTCAAGTGTAGGACTGCTAACTGGTGTATAAGATGCTCCCTGGCCTCTAGGAGTTGAAGACTGATTATGAGATACCTAACGACCACATGTAGTAGTTGGTAGAGCTGACTAAATAGGACGGGCTGGGTATGCCTGCTGATTCTGGCCCCTGGAGTATGAACTACCAAAATTTCCCTCATGCCGGGGCTTCTTGGCTAAAGCCTTAGTCTGCCTCGCTTGCTTGACCCCTTCCAACTTCTTCACATAATATACCACTTCATTGAGGCCCCTCCCTAATGAAGTCATATGCACTGACAGTACCTGTAGCTCAGTATCAAACCTTTCAGAAATAACCGAACCCGTTCCACTTCGGAACCCAACATCTGTGTGGCAAAACGAGACAAGGCGTAGAACTTAGCCTCGTAAGCAGAGACTGACATGCTACCCTTCTCCAAGTTCAAGAACTCGTCCTTCTTCCAGTCCCTCAAAGTACAGGGTACGTACTTCTCTAAAAACAAAGTGTGGAACTGTTCCCAAGTCAGTGGGGGTAGGACAGAAGACCAACAATCCACATGAGACCTCCACCACTGCTTAACATCACCCTGAAGCTGAAATGTGACAAACTCAACCCCATGCTGACGTACAATACCTAACTTGTGCAACCTCTCATAGAAATCCAAGATAAACTCATAGGCATCCTCTTTGTCTGTACCCTGAAATGTCGGAGGTTTCAGCTTGAGAAACTTGGTCAGCATCTCATGCTCATTCCCTGTCATCACTGGGCCTAGCATTGGCATAAAGAAGTCATTCGTTCCTGAAGTGGCGTCCATCCTAGGTGTTGTAGTAACCGCTGGCTGAATATTCAAAGCTTGATTTGAAAATGTCGCGGGTATGGCTCCAACACCCATCAACCCACTCAAAATATTCCAAGCTTCTAGTGTCATATCAGGAAGGCCTACACCCCCGACCGGTCTTACCTCTGGTTGTGCCTCACCATCTTCAACAACAACTTCTACATCTTCAACAACATGTTCTTGAGTTGGGGGGTTGCTTCATGCTCTCCAGCAGTCGCTTGAGCTCTACCCTTGGCGAGTGCGGCTCTACCTCATCCTCTGCCTCTTTCACGGATAGCCGGGCTCGCTCCTGGGACCGCTGCTCTAGCTCTGTTATTCCTTTTATCAACCATCTGCAGACAGAAGAGTGGATGAGGTTAGATACCAATTTGTACCACCAGATACCAATTGGAATCGAGTTATAGCACGAAGGAAAGAAGGAAGAGATAGTTTTTCCTAAAGCCCCATAGCCTCTTGAAGAAAAGTACAGACGTCTCCGCACCATTCCGCAAGATTCTACTAGACTTGTTTGGTATGACGAGATCAACAAACCTAGGGCTCTGATACCATCTTTGTCACGACCCAGAACGCCGTGAGTGGCACTCACCCAACCCCCCCGTGTGAGCGAACCATTACTTCCCCGAACTTAATCGTTCTAACAGCTCAAAACTAAAGTGCAAAAATTAAACTAGCAAAACAATAATAACAAAACCATTTCATTAATATAAACCTGCAGAAATTACCCTTTAGAATCTGAAAGTCGCAGTACCAAACAATCTACCAATGTCTAGAATACGGGGATGCAACCCCTAAAACAAGGAAATAGTTTAAGCTCGAAACAAGTCGGCTAAAACTCTAATGATAGATTCAAGGTAGATCAATCGAAGTAGCTCACCCTTGAAGTTTGGAAATGCCGGTACTATAGATGAGGTTGCGTCTCAACCGTTGGATGATTGCCTGTACTCATAAAAAGAAAAGTAAGCTCAGTATCAGTAAACCACCACTGTGTACTAGTAGGATCATCAGCCAGTTCCAAAAAAAATAGTGTATAATCATACAACAAATCAAGTATAAGTACGGAAGACATACAACAAGTCAACAAGCACCTCTAGACTACAAGTCTCTATCTAGCTTCTTCCCGCATGAAATCCACCCTTTCTAACTGTAAGAAACAATCATATAACCAATAAACCATCCCTTTTCGTCTAACCCGGACCCACCCTGGGATCCCCTCTAAACAATACCTAAGTGTTAAATAGACAACCCAGCCTAATCCCGGCCAACTCAATAGATATAACAGTATTCCCAGTCACTCAAGGACCACCAACAAATATCGCATTTCAATAAAACTGCCCGGTCCACTCATGGAACCAATAATAGTCAATGTAATACAACAATATTAATGCAATGATGCAGTAAAATAAACTCGTACCAGGCGTGGTACCCGAGCCAACTATTAGTATCCTGTACCAGGCGTGGTACCCGAGCCAACTATTTGTTATACCCGTACCAGGCGTGGTACCCGAGCCAACCATTAGTATCTCATACCAGGCGTGGTACCCGATCCAACCGAATGTTAATCAATACACAGTTAAATAATGAACAAACAACTTGTAAAACCAATAAGCAACACACCGTTCAATCCAAAGACTGTAAAATAGGACCCTTAGACATTCTAAACAATTCCTCTAAGCAATGTAATTCATACAAACACTTAGATAAGAGTACAAAAATATACAACATTCACAGGAATCATAAGCCATCACCTACCTCAAAATGATCTAAGCTCTACTCAACCCGATCTTTCCCGTGTTCCAGATTCCTTTCTCGTTCTTGGTCTAAAACAACATACAAGTACTTGAATTAACAAACAAGGCCTGCGTATTACCCGGATTACACCAAATCCCAAATCCCAGACCAACATGATCATTCTACCCTTTTTCCCGGGTTTCCTGCCATTAATTCCCCTAGTTCTATCATTTTCACGGATAAAAATAGAGAATTTAACAACATGCGATCAATAAACCTTGTTTTTAACAATACCCAAAAACTTTCATGCCTAGAATCCCCCTTCTTCCCTGGATTCTACCATCTCTAAGTTATTCCAACCTTTCCCCAAGGTCCCTCCTAGAAATTCTACTGCGTAGGAAAAGTAGTACGAAGTTTAGGGAGTAGAAACCTTACCTTAGGATAGAAAAACAATGGAAAATGGAGGAAAATCGCCTGGAGTCGCCTTGCCCTTCTCCTAAAATAAAATTGTGAAAACTGAACATTTTGGGGAATGTTTCTGAATTAATTCCCATCGAGCCTGCTATAGTGGTCCCCGGTCCCGCTATAGCGGAAGCATTCCGCTATAGCGGTTTCGACTGGCGTTGACCGCGTTGACCTCCGTTATAGCGGTCTTTTCCACCGCTATAGTGGAGGTAGCTATGACAGAGCCATTGTGCTCATCACGGATAGAATGTCCAAAAATCTCCAAAATTTTCCCATTTTACAACACACTTGCTTCCCCCGACGATCCAAAATAACCTCTTCATGTCAATCGCGATTACGGGAGTTCTACTTACCCGAATTCGATTCCAAAAAATCCTCCAAACTCCTTTATATCTTGGCTACGTGGAAAACTAGCTCAAAACAAGATACCTAACTCAATACTTACCCAAATTTCCCTAGACTCCACCTCGCTCAAAAATTGATCGAGGCTAGCCTAGCCCAGAATTTTAAAACTCCCAAATCCAGAGTTTTCTAACACTAAAACTTGGCACGATTGGACTACTCGTAATGATGGACCCGGTTGTTACATATATTTACTCTAGGTTCCCAAGAAAACATATAATGAACTTCATACAAGTAATAGAATCTGAATTTCAATGATTTCATAAGGTTTAAGAACACTAGGTCTGAATAACAAACTGAGAACTGAAGAACAAGACTGAATATGGGGACTCAATGGGTGAAAGGGACACATTGATGAAATCCCACATACCTAAAACATAATCTATAGAGGAAATCCTGGGGTTGAAGCTTTAACTTGAGAAAACCCTTTTGTTTGTTCTTTAGAGGAAGAAGCATTTGTTTTCTCCAAATTTTACTAAATATTGATTTAATCTGAGGGAATGAGGGGTTTGTATAGTTTTAGGCTTAGAAATTAAGCTTAAATGAGTTAAAATGATTTAGCTTAAGCTTTAAAAGAGGTAGTAAAAGTCTAGAATACCCAAGGGAATTTTAAAAGAAAATTGTTGAAATTCGCGACTCGAGTACCACAGATTGGTCGATGGACCATAGTCTTGAATGACAGACCATCGACCGAGTCGTGGTTGTATTTTTTAGTTTTGGGGGGTTCTCTAATGTCATAATTTCATGAGTCACAGGATGGACTGTGGTTCTGAACTACGGTTTGTAATCTGACTTGTGGTCTCTGGGCCCTAAACTGAGGGTCCTCTGATTTGAGGATTCCATGAGTCAAAGGATGGACCGTGGTTCTGAACTATGGTCCATGATCTGACTCATGGTTCTTAGGCCCTGAATTGAGGTTCCTCTAGAAAAGGGGACCACGAGTTCACAAGACGGTCCGTGGTTTGACTTGTGGTTCCTGGGAACTTGAATTTTTCTAAAACTTTTTTACTGAGTATAGTCAAGTAACTGGTTCAGATCCTGGGGTGTTACACAATATCACATAGTGACTTAGCAAAATTGTAGGCCCAAATGTTACATGGGATAGTGAACGCTCCAAGGTCTTCTTTTTTCTCAATTAACAATTGTGAGGCAATGGAACTACAATGGTGTAAGTTATCCGTTGTCTCAAAACTCATTGTCCTCTTCTTAGTCACCAAGTCATTTATGAACATGTCATACTCTGGAATCTGCTCTATGGCCTCAACTAGTGGAATATTCACGGATATTTTCTTCAGTATTGAAATAAACTTGTGAAATTTACCATCCTCCTCTTTCTTCTTCAACCTCTAGGGTAATAGGGGAGGTGGTCTAAGAATAGGATCCAACACTTTAGGAATCACCTTTTTCTTCCCTTTTTCCTAAGAGTCTACTATTATTTCTTTTGGAGATTTGTTGGTTTCTTCATTTTGTGCCTCAATAACTGTTGGTCTGTCACTATCAGTAGTGTCTTACACCTCTACAACTTCATTCACTATCACCCAAGACTTTAAAAGAGCCTTTTCTTTTGGTTGCTCATCTTCTACAAGCTCATGTTTCTCCTGTAATACTATCTTACCACTCCGTGGGGTGATCGCTATGCATTGACCATCATTTCTTAGATTGGGTGTGACATGATGTCACTAGGAAATGTACCTTTCTGTCACATATTTGCTACAGTAGATATCTGCCTGAATTGTTGCTCAAGAGGCTTAATGGCAGTAGAGTGTGAAGTAACCTCCTGCTTCATGCACTATATGTAATACCCCAGAATTTGATCCAACTTTCAAACTCAGAAACTTGTAGAATTTTGAACTTTCCAGGAATTACGGGTCCAAACCATGGACCATGGTCTGAACCACGGGTCTTGGAATGAACCCGTGGTTTACACCTGCAGGTTCAGTTTTTGGTCTGAGAACCACGATTTGGTTCCACAGTCCGTCCAGTCAACTCGTGGAACTTGATCAGAGAGCTGACAGTTTCCCTGAAGATTACGGATTGGGTCTACGGACCATAGTTTATTCTACGGCCCATCCTATTGACCCATAGAACTCCTTATGTAGCTTGAATGCTGAGCCCAGAATCACGATTGAGTCTACGGACCGTAGTTCATTCTACGGCACGTACTGTTAACTCGTATAAATTCATCTGTGGCCTGACTCTGTGGCCAGGAACCACGAGTGGAAACCACGAGCTGTGGTTTAGTCTATGACTCATGGAATCCATCCATGATTCCTGAAGCTGACTTTTTCCAGAAGTTTTAATTTTAGTTCTCAGGGGTATTTTAGACCTTTCCTTTCTAATTTTTGCTCCGACTATAAATAGTCTTAGGCTTATTTTATTAAGTATAATTCCCTAAAACAAAGTCAGACTTTTCTAAAATCAATTCAAGTCAGAAAAGAGCGTCTTCTCCAAAGTTCCAGGCCTAAGGTTCTCTCCTCCAAGCTTCAACTCCAGATTCTTGAAGGGATTTTCATCCACCAAGTATGTGGGAATTTAGTAAAAGCTTAGTCTGCCCTTATGCCCAAAACCCTCAGATCTTTTCAATGATTCTCATGAATATAGAACCAGGGTTCTTGTCTTTTACAGATTTCTCCAAGAAATCATGCTCATAAGTTATATATGATCTCTGCATTGTTTTAAATATCACATACTGATTATCTTGCATTTCTTAGATATTTACAAGATCTTTAGGAATCATCGACTTAGCCCTAAATTATAGCATTTGTTTAAATGTGTTAGCTCCTTTCAAAAATTCAACCTAGCTTATTAGTATGAGTTCTAAAAGCAGAAATTGGTCAGTTTTCAGTCTACTACAGTATCTCAGAAAAACAAAGACTTTAGACTAGTCTAGTCCTGACCCAAAAACTCAGGATACCAGTTTTTAATTGAGCTATATTTAGTTTGGGAGTAGTATTTAGATCTGAGTTGGACTAAGGTTCAGTGTACCCTTAAGTCCCAGAACTACGTGCCATTGTAGGTTTGTAAGTCCCCTCTGTTCGGCATCAATTTTTAGTGTTCATGCCATAGTCATGCCTTTATACCTTGGAAAGGTATATTGGATCCTCTCGATGGGACGTATACATCGGACTCCACGTTTAGCTCATGTGGTTTATGTCGGTTAATAATCTCTCCCAAAGTATTAGATTCAGTATTGCACTTTAGGCCCTCAGTTACACTCATTTTTAGTTTTGCAACATACTTTCATGTTATTCCTACATTTCAGCTGTTTTATGCACGATTATACATTTGGACCTATGCACTATAGCTTAGTTCAGATTATAGCTTTTTAGTATTTTTAGCATGTTTACATTTTAGTTAGCTTTACATATCCCTCATGCTCAGTACATCTGAAGTACTGACGCATACTCTATGTTGCATCTTATTATGATGCAGGCTCAGGTTCTCAGGTTCAACCACATGATTAGCTTCTACCAGCACCATATCAGCTTAGTCAGGGGTGAGTCCTCATCCTCCGAGGACATTTCTATTATGAATTTGTTTGATTTAGTTAGATATTGTTAGTTCCAGTATTTTGGAGCTAGCTGGGGACTTATCCCAGCAGCTCATCAGTATTAGAGGCATTCAGACATAGAGTCAGTATTAAGTTGATTTAGATTGTATGGTTTGAACTCAGTCATTTGTTTTAGATGTTATCAGATACATTCTCTTAGTTTTATTCACTTCTTAGTTATGCTTCCACTTGTTTCAGAATTATATACAGTATGCTTGTGATATACCAGATTCAGGGTTAGCTTGGAGTTACTTGTGACCCTAGGTCTCGTGTTATGTCTAGGTGCTAGCTTTGGGGCATGACAAACTTGGTATCAGAGCATCAGGTTCAAGAGTCCTAGGATGTCTAAAATCCGCACTAAGTAGAGTCTCTTTAATGGGTGTGAAGCGCGCCACACTTATGAGGGAGAGGCTACGAAGTTTTCTAAGAAAAAAATTACTTGTTTTGCTATTTTCGTCATGCGATTGAGTGTGAATCAACTTCTCCCTTCTAATCCATTGTTATGCATTTCAGATCATGCCTCCTCATAGAGCTAAAGCACGCAATTCTAACGCAGTTCCTCTAGCCCCGAACCATGAGGTTACAAATGCAGAGTTCCATAATGCGATTTAGCTGTTGTCTCAGACAGTTGCTAATCAAGCTAATTAGTAGGCCCCCATTCCTGCGAACCCCGTTAGCGGATCAGCTGTAGCCAAGGTTCATGATTTTGTTCGTATGAATCCGCCAGAGTTTCTAGGGTCGAGGGTTGGTAAAGACACATAGAATTTTATTGATGAGATAAAGAAAAATCTTGAGGTGATTCAAGTGACAGGTACTGATAGTGTTGAGTTGGAATCCTATCAACTCAAGGATGTGGCTAACACTTGGTTCACGCAGTGGAAAGATAATAGGGGTGTGAATGCAACTCCTGTGATATGGGACTGTTTTACTGGAGATTTCTGGACAGGTTCTTATCGAGAGAGTTGAGGGAGGCTAAGGCCCAAGAGTTTATGAATTTGAAGAAGGGGTCCATGATAGTCCAAGAATATGGGATGAAGTTCACTCATTTCTCCAGGTATGCTCCACATATGGTAGCCGATCCAAGGGCTCAAATGGGCAAGTTCTTATTTGGAGTATCCGATCTAGTGAAGACAGAGTTCAAGAATGCTATGCTATTAGGGGATATGGATATCTCAAGACTAATGACCCGTGCTCAGCAAGTTGAGAGGGATAAGCTCAAGGAAATGGCTAAGGACAAAAAAAAGGCTAGGACAGGTAACTATGAATAGTCACAACAGAGGTCGGGCGGTGGAAGTCGCTCACAGTTTCAGCAGAGGTCTGCAGCCCTAGTGCCTTCATCAGCTAGTGCCCCATCTCCCAGGCCTCGACATAACCAGAAAAGAGGAGAATCAAGCTCTAAGTCTTAGGCCAGTGTTCCAGGTAACTGTACTTTTCTATCATGCCCAAAGTGTGGTAAGAACAATCCGGGCGAGTGTCTTGCTGGCATAGAGGGGTATTTTGGTTATGGTCAGCTCGGTCATAGGTTGAAGGACTGCCCCTCCACTAGGTAATGATAGGGAGGTGACAAAGCTCAGTCTACTACTTTAGCAGCTCCAGCGGGTTTCCCCTCTCAATAGGGTGCCTCATATGTTATGGGTGGTGGTCAGCATCAGAACCGATTATATGCCCTTCAAACTCAACAAGACCAGGAGGATTCTCTTGATGTGATCATGGGTACGTTATAAGTCTTCCATTTAGATGTTTATGCATTGTTATACCCCGGTGCAACACTTTCCTTTGTAACTCCCTTCATAGAAGTAAACTTCAGTGTCAGTCCTGAAATCCTCCCAGAACCCTTCTCAGTCTCTACTCTAGTTGGTGACCCAGTTTTAGCTAGATGGGTATACATAAATTGCCCTATCACAGTTTCCTAGAAAGTCACCTCAGCAGATCTTGTAGAGTTAGAGATCGTAGATTTTGATATCATTCTAGGCATGGATTGATTACATTCCTGTTATGCCTCAGTCAATTGTAGATTGATTACATTCCTGTTATGCCTCAGTCAATTGTAGAACTAGGATGGTTCGGTTTCAGTTTCCTAACGAGCCAGTCTTAAAATGGAAAGGTAGTAACTCAGTGCTTGTAGGTCATTTCATCTCTTACCTTAAGGCTAGAAAGATGATTTCCAAAGGGTATATCTAGCACCTTGTTTGGGTTAAGGATTCAAAATTCGAGACCCAAACTTTTGAGTCAGTCCCAGTAGTGAATGAGTTCCCAGAATATCTTTCTGGAGTTCTTCCCGAAAGGGAAATCAACTTCAGAATTGATCTCCTTCCAGATACCCAGCCTATCTCGATTCCTCCTTACAGAATAGCTCCGGCGGAGCTTAAGAAATTGAAAGGACAGTTGAAATACCTGCTAGATAAGGTCTTCATCAGACCCAGCATCTCTCCATGGGGTGCTCTAGTGTTATTCGTGCGTAAGAAGGATGGTTCTCTCAGGATGTTCATTAACTACCGTCAGTTGAACAAAGTCACAATCAAGAACAAATATCCCATCCCCAGGATTGATGACTTGTTCCACCAGCTTTAGGGCGCTAGTTGCTTTTCCAAGATAGACCTCAAATTCGGCTATCATTAACTCAGAGTCAGGGGTAGTGACATCCTGAAGACAGCCTTCAGAACTCGGTATGGTCACTATGAATTTGTATTTATGCCTTTTGGACTAACCAATTCTCATGCATCTTTCATGGACTTAATGAATAGGGCGTTCAGACAGTATTTGGACTTGTTCGTAATTATCTTCATCGATGATATCCTTGTTTATTCTCTAAATGAAGAAGAGCATGTGAATCATCTGAGGGTCGTTCTGCAAACTCTCAAGGACCGCCAATTATTTGCCAAGTTCAGTAAGTGTGAATTTTGGTTGAAATTAGTCACTTTTCTTGGTCATGTGGTGTCTAGTGATGGCATTCCAGTTGACTCTCAGGAGATTGAGGCAGTAAAGGACTGGCCAACACCTACCTCTCCGATGGATATCAGAAGTTTCTTGGGTTTGGCTAGTTATTACAGGAGGTTCGTAGAAGGATTTTCATCCATAGCTGTCCCATTGACAAGGTTGACTCAGAAAAAGGTCAAGTTTCAGTGGTCAGACGAGTGTGAGAAAAGTTTCTTAGAATTGAAGACTAGGTTGACTACAACTCCTGTTTTGACTCTACCAGAGGGTTAATATGGTTATATGGTCTATTATGATGGATCCAGGGTCGGCCTGGGTTGTGTTTTGATGCAGTAGGGTATGGTCATAGCATATGCTTCAAGACAACTTAAGGTCCATGAAAAGAACTACCCGACCCATAACCTCGAGCTTGCAGTTGTTGTGTTTGGCTTAAAAATTAGGAGACACTACTTGTATGGTGTTCATGTTGATGTGTTCATAGATCATAAGAGCCTCCAGTACGTGTTCACCCAGAAAGACTTGAACCTTCGTCAGAGGAGATGGCTTGAGTTCCTTAAAGATTATGATATAAATGTGCTCTACTATCCGGATAAGGCCAACGTAGTGGATGATGCTTTCAGCAGACTGTCCATAGATAGTGTGTCACATGTTGAGGAAGAGAAGAAAGGATTAGCCAGAGATGTTCATCGGCTTGCTCGCTTAGGATTTTGCCTTATGGACACGTCAGAGGGTGGTGTGATAGTCCAGAATGGATCAAAATATTCTTTGGTAGTAGAGGTTAAAGAGAAATAGGATAGTGACCCTATATTGCTTCAGCTAAAGGGTGCATTTCATCAGCAGAGAGTTGAGATTTTCTCCCAAGGGGGAGATGGTGTGCTTTATTATCAGGGTCGCTTATGTGTTCCTAAGGTGGGTGAGTTGAGGCAGCAGATCCTTACAGAAGCCTATAATTCTAGATATTCCATTCATCCGAGTGCCACTAAGATGTACCGTGATCTACGAGAAGTTTATTGGTGGAATAGCATGAAGAGGGACATCGCAGGTTTTATGGCTAAGTGTCCTAAATGTCAGCAGGTGAAGGTAGAAAATCAGAAACCAAGAGGTGTAACTCAGGAGATTAGCATTCTACTTGGAAGTGGGAAGTTGTTAACATGGATTTCATTACGGGATTGCCTCGTACTCATAGACAGCATGACTACATTTAGGTGATAGTGGACAGAGTCACTAAGCATCTCACTTTTTGGCAGTTAAGACTACAGATTTGGCAGAGGATTATACCAAACTCTACATCAGCAAGATAGGCAGGTTGCATGCGGTTCCCCTATCTATCATCTCAGGTAGATGTCCTCAGTTTGCATCTTATTTATGGAGATCATTACAGAAGGGTCTTGGTACTTAGGTGAATCTCAGTGCAGCATTTCATCCACAGACGGATGGTCAGGCAGAGCGTACAATTCAGACCTTAGAGGACATGTTGAAAGCTTAAGTGATCGATTTCAAGGGTAGTTGGGATGATCACCTACCTCTCATAGAATTCGCTTACAATAATAGCTTTCACTCCAGTATTCAGATGGTCCCGTATAAAGCACTCTATGGGCATAGATGTATATCACCAGTTGGGTGGTTCGAAGTAGGTGAAGCAGTCTTGGTTGGACCAGATTCAGTATATGAGGCTATGGATAAAGTTTAGCTCATCAGGGAAAGATTGAAAACAGCTCAGAGTCGCCAGAAGTCCTATGCAGATATGAGGAAAAGGGACTTAGAGTTTGAAATCGATGATTGAGTTTTCCTTAAAGTGTCACCCATGAAAGGAGTGATGAGATTCGGTAAGAAGGGGAAGCTCAGTCCCAGGTATGTAGGTCCTTACAAAATCCTGAAAAGGGTTGGTAATGTGGCGTATGAGTTAGAGTTGCCGGCAGAGCTAGGAGCGTTTCATCCAGTCTTTCACATTTCTTTGTTGAAGAAGTGTGTGGGTGATCTAGCATTGATAATACCTTTAGATAGTGTGGTTGTGAAGGATAGCCTTACCTATGAGGAGGTTCCAGTGGAGATTCTTGACCGTCAGGTTCATAGGTTGAGAAATAAAAAAGTCACCTCAGTAAAAGTTTTGTGGAGGAATCAGTCCGTAGAGGGAGCTACTTGGGAAGCAAAAGCAGCCATGATGTCAAAGTACCCTCACCTTTTTCCTTTCGCTTTGGTTCTAGCTTGAGGTAATAGTTCCTCTCCAGTCTCTTAGTTTACTCTTTTGTAATTCAGTCTTAGTACCTTGTTCCTTCAGTTATCCTTGCATTTCAGCACATTTGCATGTTCATAGAACTCAGTTCAGTCATACATCGATTTCTAGTACTCAGCTGGTAGGGATGCAGCTCCTTCCCTCCAAACTCAGCTTGTTTAGTCTTCATTCGAGGATGAATGATCCCAAGAGGGAGATATTATAATACCTCAGAATTCGATACAGCTTTCAAACTTAGAAACTTGCAGAATTTTAAACTTTCTAGGAATTACGGGTCCAAACCACGGACCGTGGTCTGAACCATGGGTCATGGAATGAACTCATGGTTTACACCTGCAGGTTCAGTCTCTAGTCTGAGAACCACGAGTTGGTTCTACGGACCATGGTTCAAACCACGATCTGTCCTGTCAACTCATGGAACTTGATCAGAGAGCTGACAGTTTCCCTGAAGATTACGGATTGGGTCTACGGACTGTAGTTTATTCTACGGCCCATAATGTTGACCTGTAGAACTCCTTTTGCAGCTTGAATGTTGTTCCTAGAATCACGACTGAGTCTACGGATTATAGTTCATTCTACAGCCCGTACTGCTTACTCGTAGAAATTCATCTGTGGCCTGACTTTGTGGCCAAGAACCACGAGTGAAAACCACGAGCCATGGTTCAGTCTACAACTCGTGGAATCCATCTGTGATTCCTGAAGCTGACTTTTACCAAGAGTTTTAATTTTAGTTCTCAAGGGTATTTTAGACCTTTCCTTTCTAATTTTTTCTCCGAATATAAATAGTCTTAGGCTTGTTTTATTAATTCTAATTCACCAAAAGAAAGTCAGATTTTTCTAAAATTGATTGAAGTCAGAACAGAGCGTCTTCTCCAAAGTTCCAGGCCTAAGGTTCTCTCCTCCAAGCTTCAACTCCAGATTCTTGCGGGGATTTTTATCCACCGGGTATGTGGGAATTTACTAAGGGCTTAGTGCGCCCTTATGCCCAAAAACCTCAGATCTTTTCAATGATTCTCATGAATATAGAACCAGGGTTCTTGTCTTTTACAGATTGCTCCAAGAAATCATGCTCATGAGTTATATATGATCTTTGCATTGTTTTAGATATCACATACTGATTATCTTGCATTTCTTAGATATTTACAAGATCTTTAGGAATCATGGACTTAGCCCTAAATTATAGAATTTGTTTAAATGTGTTAGCTCCTTTCAAAAATTCAACCTAGCTTATTAGTATGATTTCTAAAAGCAAAAATTGGTCAGTTTTCAGTCTACTATAGTATCTCAGAAAAACAAAGACTTTAGACTAGTCTAGTCCTGACTCAGAAACTCAGGATGCCAATTTTGAATTGAGCTATATTCAGTTTGGGAGTAGTATTTAGAACCGAGTTGGACTAGGGTTCAGCGTACCCTCAAGTCCCAGAACTATGTGCCATCGTGGGTTTGTAATTCCCCTCTGTTGGGCATAAGTTTTTAGTGATCATGCCACAGTCATGCCTTTATACTCTGGCAAGATATATTGGGTCCTTTCGATGGGGCGTGTACATCGAACTCCACATTTAGCTCACATGGTTTATGTCGGTTAATAATCTCTCCCACAGTATTAGATTCAGTATTGTACTTTAGGCCCTCAGTTACACTCATTTTCAGTTTTTAGCATACTTTCATGTTATTCCTGCATTTCAGTTGTTTTATGCACGATTATACATTTGGGCCTATGCACTATAGCTTAGTTCAGATTACAGATTTTCAGTATTTTTAGCATGTTTACATTTCAGTCAGCTTTGCATATCTCTCATGCTCAGTACATCCGAAGTACTGACGCATACTCTATGTTGCATCCTATTATGATGCAGGCTTAGGTTCTCAGGTTCAGCAACATGATTAGCTCCTACCGATGTAATATTAGCTTAGTCAGGGGTGAGTCCTTATCCTCCGAGGACATTTTCATTATGATTTTGTTTGATTTAGTCAGATATTGTTAGTTCCAGTATTTTGGAGCTAGCTGGGGACTTGTCCTAGCAGCTCATCAGTATTAGAGGCATTCAGACATAGAGTCAGTATTCAGTTGATTTGGATTGTATGGTTTGAACTCAGTCATTTCTTTCAAATATTATCAGATATATTCTCTTAGTTTTATTCACTTCTTAGTTATGCTTTCGCTTGTTTTAAAATTATATTCAGTATGCTTGTGATGTACCAGATTCAGGGTTAGCTTGGGGTTACTTATGACCCTAGGTCTCGTGTTACGTCTAGGGGCTAGCCTCGGGGCATGACAAGATAGTTCACCATGCATCTCTTTGATCCCAGACTCAGGAGATTTAGATCTAGCTAACATAGTTTTCAACATCTCCTCAACTTTAGATCCAGCAGGCTCATTGGATAATGACTGATTATCTCGAGCACCAGGTGGCACATATGCACCATTATGATTGTTCTTACAGCTATCTCTCCAATTCCCTCGATCTCTATTGCGCCTCTCATAGTTGGTATCCTTGTAGTTGTTTTGACCTTGATTCCTCTCCCTACACCAAGAATAATGTCTAGACCCTTGAGAATTGGGATGAGAACCCACCACTTGATCGCCTAGAAAATTTTCCTCCTCCTCTGAGTTTGAGTAGTACTCTTCTGGTCGTGGTAGTGCTCTACCTTGTGAACCCACAGTATTGACTTTATGAGTATCTTGCTTTGCAATAATATTTGTGAACAAGTTAATTTATGTTTTTATATGAGCCATCTCTTGATCTCGCGCTTCGTCCTTTTCTAAATCTACTACAGATTTGCCAATATAGTGCCGAGTACCAACCGCTTCAGCCTCTCGCGTGTGCCATCCTTTGTTCATCGTATGCACTGGTCAAGACGCATTGTAGCTTGAGCATAGGTGTTCATCATCATGGTACCCCCAGCAATAGTATTGGCCACAAAATTGTTAACCAAATCCAATTATCTATAGAAGCTCTAGAGTACCTTATACTTCTTCTTTTTAGGATAATTCTTTGGTCTAGAAGGCTTTTTTCTCTTTTTTGGATTACTTGGAGCAGCCTCAACAATATTTACTCCCATTTCCTTCTGAACCATAGTCACAATAGAATGTTTATTATCAAGATTTGCTTTCGGAAGAATCAAAACATCCTTCTTAGTTAATTTATATAGTCTTAAGGTAGTCGTATAGAAGAACATTTTCAGTTATCATCTTTTAAGATCGATTCCAGAAAGCTTTTCATACTTTTTTGCCAGTGCAGGTGTCGAAATCGATGCACGACAATTGGAAGAGGCAACGTTGCTCATTGAACCAATTATGTGGGTTGTTGTTTCTGTCATATATGTTCGATACACAATCACATGAATTAATAAACGATGAATATTTTAATTATTCAAATCAAATAATTCACATTTACTAAATCAGTGAAGTTTTTCTATCTTCAAACTCATTATCGTTTATCATGAACAGATTTAATAAATTGATGAAGTTTTTATATCTTCTAATTGATTATTAAATCGAAATATACAAAATCACACAAAGTTTAATCTTCAACACTGAGTAGAAAATTATAAATGTATTACTCTTCAAACAATATTTAATATACAAATGCATAATATAAAAATTAAATTTTTTAAGCTTGTTATCCTTGTTGTGTTTGAAAATAAAATAGTGAAACTTTAAACAAAGTAACTAGAAATCGAGATAAAAGAGAATTATATTCAAGCCCACTAAATTCACAGTGTGTCCTTAAGAAACTCAATCCCTCATAGTACCTGAGACATAGGATTATTTTCTCCCATAAAAAAAATGGATAAACCAGACTGGTGTAATGGTACTTCAACCCCCAGTGTACAACAAACTCAAAGAATAGTCAATCATACTTAGAATTTACTTTGCAATTGCAGGAAGTATTGCAAAAAAAGGGTAAAATTTCTAAATTTTCAAAGTGAAGAACTTAAGGAAGGACAATAATTTATAGCCAACAAAGGGTAGTGTGAATAGGTATCATTGTACTCTTTTAGAAAAGTCACAACCTATTAAACGTGAAAAGATGCCTATTCAAATTACATCCATCCTGGTGGTGTTTTTTCAGGAAAACACCTATTCATTTCTCATTCACACCTCTTAAAAACTCCAAAAATTCTAAGAACAACTTAGAGCACGCTTAGATTGACTAAATTGAAGTGTCTTAAAAATAATTTTAAGTGTTGAAGTTGATTTTACAAAGAAGTAGTTAGTGTTTCAGTGGAAGTGCTAAAGTTCAGAAAAATTTATCGCGATGTTTGTTAAAAAGGAGCTCATAAGAACTTTTTTTCTATAAAATAACTGAAATAAACCTTAAAATTGTTAATTACTATAGAGGACCTGATTATTCCAAGATTACTTATTCATGTTGTTGGACAGCTTATGCAATGCACACACATGCCTTATAGATGAGCTGCCATTCTAGAAGGTTCCCAGCAGTGTTAGTTATGCTTAGCTGCTTACTAATTAGCTTACTACCTAGTGATAAGCTTAATTAGATTACTACGCCTATATAAAGCACTTTTCTATTGCCTTTGTATTCAATTAGTTGAAATAAAAATTTGAGAAAAGCTCCCACAAAACTCTTTCTTGTTTGTTGCTTATTGATTGCTACTCAATGATAGATCTAGAATTCTGAAACTTTACATGGTATCAGAGCTTCGATCGACTGAATCGAGGGATTTCTCAGCATATGAGGCTGAAAATCGAGGGATTCTGCATTCGATTTGAGCTTTCTTCAACTTTGATTAGAGTTTGTTGTTACATTTAGACATGGAGACTACATCACCAGCTGCTACAAGCTCAGCTTCAAGATTGTATATACTCGATCATAATCATCTGCTATTTTTAGGTTCTACTGATACGCCGGGCGCTGTCCAGATAGAAATTCAGCTCATCGGGATGGAAAACTACAATCTCTGGGATCGTGCGATGCAATTGTGCTTACTCACGAAGAATAAGATCAGTTTTGTTGATGGATCTATGACTCGCGACTCATTTGGAGCTGAACAAGTGAAGCAGCGGGATCGATGCAACGCGATGGTGATATCGTGGATCATGAAGAATGTAAGTAAAAATTTTCTTAGTGGAATACTTTTTCAATCTAGTGCGTATGCTGTTTGGAAGGACCTCAAGGAATGATTTGACAAAATAAATCTATCGCTTGTATATCAATTGAAGAAGGATCTCAGTATGCTGAATCAAGGTGTTTCACCCGTGTCTAGTTACTACTCGAGATTAAAGGATCTATGGGATGAGATTGACTCCATCATCCCTCCTCCGTCTTGTGATTGTTAAAATTCCAAGGATTTTGCTATTCATATCTTAAATCAGAGATTGCTGGAGTTCCTCATGGGATTGAATTATGGTTAAAATCAAGAAAGGAGCCAAATTCTCTTAATGTCACCTACTCCTAGTGTGAACCAGGCCTATGCTATGATTGCACAGGATAAAAGTCAAAAATTGATCTCTGGATCACATCTTGCATATGGAGAATGTTTTGATCCTACAGCTCTGTTCACTAGGAATGCACCACCTCATTTTAAGTATCAATATGTCCATGGAGAGTCCTTCAGTTCTAACATTCCTACAACTCTGTTTGCTAGACCTGAACAGTCTTCTTCTAAACCAAGGAAATTTGTCAATTCCTTTTGTTATTACTGCCAGATGAAGGGTCATACCAGAGAAAGTTATTTTAAACTGATGTTTTGTGATTTCTATAAGAATAAAGGCCATGTACATGAGAATTTTTATAGGATCATTGGTTACCTTGCGGACTTTAAGGGTAAGAAGAAGGTGAATGCAGTGGTTGCAGAGGTCCATCAACCATACTACACAGATCACAGTAGCTCTTCAAGCTATGGTATATACATTCCTAGGGGAGTTGTGCAGGATCAACAGCTGAATAGATCTCATAAGTTTATTCATGAGAGAGGAGTTTCACAAGATCAGCATGAGAAGATGCATGCAATGATGAGAAAAGGCATCACTAAGGACAAGTATGAGAAGATTATGCATGTGTTGAACCAGGCAGATGCAACTGTTAACATGGAAGGTAAACCTGTTTTTGATCCTGTAGTTGTACCTAGCTGGATTATTGATTCAGGTGCAACTAATCATATAATCCATGATGTATCTATGATTGATAAAAATGACTTAGTAGGAAGTAGAACAGGACAGGTTTAGTTGCCTACTGGAGAAACAACTATTGTAACTCAGATAGGATGTTGCACTTTGTCAGGAGGTGGAGGGACTATATATTCTTGATTCATCTAAGAGGGCTAAGGTGATGATGGCTCAAGCTCAGGCAATAACAACTGCTGAAGTTCAAGCTGCACTTTGGCATAAGAGATTAGGACATGTCCCAATGAGTGTACTTAGGAGAATAATTACTTTTGGTAATAAGAGTAATTTCTCTATTGGACATTGTGATGTATGTTCAATGGCTAGGCAGACTAGGTTTCCTTTTCCTACTAGCAGTAGTAGAGCTGATTTTCCTTTTAAATTGTTGCATATGGATGTCTGGGGTCCATATAGATGCCCTACTTATAATGGCATGAGATATTTTCTCACTATTGTTGATGACTATTCTAGATGGACTTGGGTTTTTCTATTGACTCTTAAATTTGATGTTGCAGCAGTTCTTAAGGATTTTATTGTTATGGTGCAGAATCAGTTTAATGTGGCCATTAAAATTTTTAGATCAGATAATGGATTAGAGTTTTTTAATCACACTTGTAATGATCTATTTAGACAATTTGGCATCATTCATCAAAGCTCATGTCCACACACTCCACAGCAAAATGGAGTGGTGGAAAGGAGACATAGACACATCATGGAGACTGCCAGAGCTATTAGCTTTCAGAGTCACCTGCCATCAAGGTTCTGGGGTGATTGAGTTGACTCAGCTGTATATGTGATTAACAGAATTCCTTCTATTGTCCTGAAGAATAAGTCACCCTATGAGATGTTGTTTTAAAAGCTACCTTACTTTGATCATATGAGAGTTATTGGTTGCCTATGCTATGCCACCAACTTGGTAAACAAAGACAAGTTCAGTGTTAGAGCAATCAAGTCAGTGTTTTTGGGATATGATGTTAGACAGAAAGGGTATAAAATCCTTAATCTAACAACTAAGGGAGTGTTTGTGAATAGAGATGTGACATTCTATGAGCATATTATTCCTTTTCATCAAACTTCTCACGCAGATAATTTCCAGACTGATCCCTTGGGAGAGACTTCTACAAATTTTCCTGATCATTTGTTATTAGATGAAGAGGTGGTTCCACATTTGACTTGCCAGTCTAGTGCTGCTGAATAGCCTGCTGAGCATGGTAGTCTGAGTGATGCACAGCCTGCTGAGCATGGTAGTCTGAGTGATGCACAACCTTCTGAGCATGGTAGTCTGAGTCATGCACAACCTACTATGGATGTCTCTGATGTGGCACCATTGCATGATATTGTAGTTGCTTATTCTAGACCCACCAGAGATAGAAGGCAACCTTCATGGATGAAGGATTTTGTTCAACCAGTGAGGCACAAGTCTGCTGGCAATGTGAATTCTTGTTTGTATCCCCTTGTAGAGGTGGTGAATTATACTAGCTTATCATCAACTTATTAAGCTTTTATAACCCAGTCCTTAATGGAGACAGAACCAAGGACCTATGATGAAGCTATGAGTGATACTAGATGGGTTGTAGCTATGAAGAATGAGCTTCAAACATTGGAGGATAACCAGATATGGGAGTTGGTTGTAGGTGGGTGTACAAGGTGAAATAACAGTCTACTGGTGAGGTGGAGAGATTCAAAGAAAGATTGGTAGCCAAGAGGTTCAACCAGAAAGAGGGAATTGATTATCAGGACACCTTTTCTCCTGTGGTGAAGATGGTGAATGTGAGATAGCTGCTGCTCAGGGTTGGATAGTACATCAAATCGATGTACTCAATGCTTTTTTTCAAGGCAATCTTAATGAAGAGGTGTATATGCAGGTTCCTCAAGGACTTAATCATGCACCAGGAAAGGTATGCAGGCTGCTTAAGTCACTTTATGGACTTAAGCAAGTTTTTAGACAGTGGAATATAAAGTTAACCACTGTATTGGTGTCTTCAGGCTTCTCTCAAAGTCATTAAGATTACTCCCTTCTCACCAAGAAGGAAGATGGGAAGATAGTTGTTGTGTTGATCTATGTAGATGACTTGCTCATCACTGGGAATGATGCAAGTTTTATACAGGACAACAAGAATATCCTTCAGAATCACTTCAAGATTAAAGACATGGGAGAATTAAGATACTTTCTTGGTTTTGAGTTTGCTAGGAACAAAAGTGGCTTTTTCATGCATCAGATAAAGTATTCACTGGAGTTAATATCTGATATGGGCCTATCTAGAGCCAAACTAGTTGGCTCACCCATGGAAGTTAACACTAAACTCACCATTGCTGAATTTGATCAACATTTTGGTGATCAGTCTGATGCCCTTTTGGCTGACCCTGCTAGTTTTCAAAGACTCATTGGCAGACTCTTGTACTTGACTAAAACAAGACCTGATATAGTTTTTGTAGTTCAGTGTCTGAGCCAGTTCATGCAGGCTCCAAAGACTTCACATATGGAAGCAACAATTAGAGTTGTGAGATACATCAAACATGCACCTGGCCTTGGCATATTCCTGTCAGCTGATGATAGTCATAGTTTGATAGCTTATTATGATGCTGATTGGGCATCCTGTCCAAATACTAGGAGGTCAGTTTTAGGTTACCTGGTCTTCCATGGTTCTTCTCTTGTTTCCTGGAAATCCAAGAAGAAACCTACCATTTCCAGGAGCTCTGCAGAGGCAGAGTATAGAAGTTCAGCTTCTGTGGTTGCTGAGATTGTTTTGATAAAAGGTATATTCAAGGAGCTTGATGTGAGGTTGGAGTTTCCTGTTTCTGTGTATTGTGATAGCAAGTCAGCCATCCAGGTTGCTGCAAATCCAGTATTCCATGAGAGTACTAAGCATATTGACATTGATTGTCATTTTATAAGGGAAGAAGTACAACTTGGTTTGATTGCCACCAAGTACATTCATACTGCTGAACAGCCTGCTGATATGTTGACTAAGGGGCTCACTAGGATTCAGCATGGTGTTTTATTGTCCAAGCTAGGACTGAAGAATATCTTTAGCGCACCTAGCTTGAGGGAAGGTGTTGGACAACTTATGCAATGCACACACACGCCTTATAGATGAGCTGTCATTCTAGAAGGTTCCCAGTAGTGTTAGTTGTGCTTAGCTGCTTACTAATTAGCTTACTACCTAGTGATTAGCTTAAGTAGATTACTACGCCTATATAAAGCACTGTTCTATTGCCTTAGTATTCATTTAGTTGAAATAAAAATTTGAGAAAAGCTCCCACAAAACACTTCCTTCTTTGTTGATTATTGCTTGTTACTCAATGATAGATCTAGAATTCTGAAACTTTACACATACTCAATAATCAATTGACTTTTTATTCTATGTTGATTCCAAGAGATAATTTTTACTAATAAATATGAATTATTTATTTGAAATATCTATGTTCTAGATGTTATTTAGTTTTGAATTTTTTTATCTGATTTCTTACCAAAAGTTACTCAAGCTGTTACATGGTCTGTGCTATAATATGCATATATGTATTAATGTCAACCCATATTTCATATACACAGCAATGCACAAATTGGTGGCTTAACAAAAAAATTATTTTCCTGCCTAGGGATGTAAGTAGGGTAGGGTGGGGTGGAGTGGGGCAGGATGGGGAAAGTCTTGACCCACTAAAACCTTAACCCGTCTTGCCCTGCCCTATTTAACATTTTTCTAAAAAATTACCCTGCCCCACCTTGCCTTGTTATGTGTGTTTTTTCATTTGCAGTATGCTTTTTAATTTTCTTTTTATCTTGATAAAAAGGTCATCCCCATGACTTCATGTTTTCAGAAAGCAAGTTCCACAATATTTATTAGTATTAGTTAAGTGATGATACAACTATTTAATGAATTTTTCAATCTTTTATTCTGCATTTTGTAGGTAGTTTTTTTCATCTTCCTGTAGAATCATAGTGTGATATTATATTCACATAAAGTATAAAACTAAATAAGCATTATGAATTTCTTAGTACTATATATAAACAGATTATGTAGTAACTGCTATAATACTTTTCACTTGCTAATGCAATACTACGGCTATAATAATAAATAACTATTCATATTCAAAGTAACTTTACTAAGTAAAACGAAAACATATCTATCAAGTGCTAAAAGTTTATGTGGAAACACGTAACTTGTATAGACTAATACATGCCTAATCTCCTAAATCTATAAATAATGTTCAAAATTCAAATTAAAAAATGGGCCAAAAGGCCCAATACAACACCTTCCCCTGCCCTGCCCCATTTCAATTTTTTAAAATGTAAGCTTTGACTCGCCCTGTCCAAATCCTGACCCATTTAAGCATTGTCCTACCTTGCCCCGTTAGACCTTTGTCTACTCTGTCCTGCTGTCACGATCTAAATTATGGAAGAACGTGCGGGCACCTACTCTTCTAACTCGATAGGAAAAATCCCTTATTACCCAATTATTACTAAGCGGAATTCTTTAAGCAGTTCAATATAAAAATCAACTCAAGTGAAACTCATACTCATATATTCAATTATCCTGGAAATATACAAATCTTTTGATAGTAAATATAACTCCTTTTCCCAAGGACTTAATCTAGACATGTACAAGAGCTTCTAAATACAGAATTATGACAAGAAAATATAGACACAACTCCCACCTACGGAATAAGATGCGCAGAAGTTATTGGAGGAGACTCGCCACTTCAACCAAGGAACTTCAGTCAACCTATCACAGACCTACACCTAAAAGAGTATAGCAAGAGTAGTATTAGTACACCACATGTACTGGTAGGTATCATCAGCCGACCAAGATTAGTTTATACAACACCACATAAAATCAATAAAATAGAAGATAATATCATACAATGATTCACATTATCACTTTATGCCATTCGTACACCTCCTCAACAAGTCACAAGGATTCTTATAATATTTCTTAATTCAATCATATGCATACCCTAGCCATTATCATTACACATTCGGTTCCTTCTTCAATAAGTTCGACAACACAATACAATTACTAACATTTAGTATTTACAAGGTTACTAACAGTCACTATCCCCACTTAGCAGTTTAATCATCAGTCATTTAATACTCTCTAGTTAATTGTTACTTATTATGAATTCTCACCAACAACCTAAGTCAACCCAGCAATAAGACATGAAAGTTCATATAACTTAGTTTTCAAAATGATAAATTAATTAAGGACTCAACCAACTAATTAAGGGCTTATTCACGTAATTTAAGTCAATCCAATCGCACAGAAATTAATAACTCGGAAATCAAGTAATCACCATATTTTTGTAAGTAAATCTCAAAGACAGACACAACAATGTTCCACAGTCAAGGGCATGTATAAGTCACCCAAACACGGACATATTAAGTCTCACAATAACCCTGTTGTTATAAGCAGACCATGGATCATGTCCATACAATCTCTCAGACATATAGTCTTTGTATCTCATCAGTCTCAATGTAATCATATCATAACTCACTCATAATACTTGTCTGTACACACATGCTAAGAACTTATTTCTTCTCAACTAGTCATGACCTACAAGGAATAACCTAGGGTCCCTATACCATACCGGTGTGGTACCCGCTCCACCATATAATTGCTCATCCATTAGCTCACATCAAACTCGAGTCACTCAATAATAAAATAATATGTGTATTCTTACTTTCTCAACATATCTCAGTATGTTCTCATCTATATCATCTCTCAGAATAATGTCACAAGTGCATAATTAATAACAGGTACATTTCATAATCATAAGTCATATAAGAAAGGCTTCAAACAATCATAAAGCTTATTCATACAAGCATTGTCAAGGCAACAATTAATCACCTCAATAATTATTTCTGAAGATCAACCAATGTGTTATCAATTCAAACACATATAAGAGACTATATTAAGTCTAACTCCACGTAAACACGTCATAAGTTCATCTTGGGTAATCACAGATATTTTTCTATCAAGGGTCATTACTCTCATTTCAATATGTGAAGACCCATTATTAACTTTGTTATCATAATCCTGAATGCCACACTATTAGCCGTTATACTAAAATCGTTATAAGTATTCGTACACAAAGCCACCTCTAGTTACTCACCTTTTTATTATGGATTATACATCCTCAACTAGTCATATTCTTCTCCCCTCAATTTATATTTCTATAGCTATCATAACCCAGACCCATCGCTAGTGGCACCCATGCTAACCCTCTGGTGGGAGAACTATTTAACCCCAACTGCCCAACATCTGTACTTAATAGTTTTTAAACATTAAATAAGAAATTCCATTATAAATCAATAAATCTGGATAAGTCTAATAATCAAACTGTGCGAAATATCTCAAATGTCTAAAATGCCTCAAGAAATTGAAAGTCATTGTACCAAAATATCTAAATATGAATATCTATGGGTACAACCTGGAAAACTAGAATAACTAAAGTGTCTGTGTCTGAAACAAGTGGACAAAGGCATAGCATGTGAAGACTCATGGTTGCTCAGAAGATGAAGCTCACCCTTGAGTCAGAACAATCACTCACTACAGTTGAAGTCCCGTCGAAGCCGCAAGAATATGCTCTACACTCAACAAAAGAAAGAGCACAGGTAGTATCAGTACAAAACCACTATGTACGGGTAGGGTCATCGGCCAACTCAACTTAATAAATGCGAGCACGTAACCAACAATTTGGAAATATTACAACCATGTAGCACTTAGCATTATACTTCACCTAGTCCCTTCTCAAAAATAACCAAGTAAATCAGACAAGCATAAGACAGTTACAAACAATGCATCAAGTCAAACCATGACTAACAACAGTTAATCCAACCATGCCACAATTACCTTTTTACTTGACCTTAACAAAGGATTACACAATTCAAGTAAGTTAATAGCATGGCCCACTAATGGATCCAAAATAACATCAATAATATAACCCGGTCCACTCATGAAATGGTCAAACTCACCAATACCATGTACACACATGCTAAGGGTCTTATAAATGTCCACTAGCCATGACATGCAGGGTACTAGCTCAGTCTATGTACCAAATAACCCAGACATCTAGTGTATGCCACTCTTATCCCAAACCAATGTTATACCACCCTTATTCTTCTGACCTCACCTTTATACCTCGTGAGTTTTACCAATTTTATGACAATGACCTTTATTAGTTCATCTCATAATTACCAACTCATATTACAACACTTACAATCACAATATGAGATAACACAATCACATTGCACTTTAAAATAAGCCTTTTTACACAATTTCACTTCAGGTGATTACACACTTGCCATATTATCCAACCAGTTAATATTTACATCATGCATTGCACCAAGTAAATAAAGAGGCAGTTAATATGCACATATCAACTAAATTGAGTCTCATCTATGATTCAACATCACATACCTCAATCCAAGCCTTGCACTACTCCAACAAGATTGAGTGTGGCTCTTTCTTGTAATCTCAGCTTGATTGTGGTCTAAAAACAATAAGGTAATCACCATTCAACAATTATCCTAACAAATACAAGGATTATAGCCTTATCCCAAAACCTCAAGGCCAAAAAGCGTAATTGTTCCATCATTCTAGGGTTTTTCTACATTCATTCCCCCTTAATTCTACCACATTCAAGGTTAAAACAGGTATTTCTAAGCATGCAATCGTAATTTACCCATCCTTGACCAAAAACTAAGGATTACACCTTGTTTTCACTAATTTACACTAGAAAATCAACCTAGATCAAGTCAAATCCTCCCCCCATAATCAAAACCTAGTGATTCTAAGGATTAACTAACAAAAAACTAGTTAAACGGGTGGATTAACTTACCTCAACAAAGGAATTTAGGTAAATACTGATGAAATTTGCCCTAAATTGCCTTCCCTGGTCTTAAATGAAGATGGAATGAAAAATAATGTTTTAAGTCTAAAACTACATTTAACATCACGTAACTTGCTATAGCGGCCCAATTCCCACTATAATGGCATCTCTATAGCAGGATCTGCCTACTATGGCGATATTGACCAAAGCTTACAATGTCCTAGGCAAGGCATAAAGTCCGGAAATCCTAGATTTTTGCCAGTTTTACAACACACTTCTAAATATTGACCTTTTGAACTAACCTCTTTACGTCAAATGCAATAACCGGAGTTCTACTAACCTGAATTCACTTCTGAAAGATTCTACGGACTCCTTAACCTACTAGCTATCATAAAATGGTCTCATATCTTATAAAAACTAAACTATACATTACCAAATTTATCTAGACCACACAACACTTAGAATTCATCCAAGACTAGCCTAGCCTGAAACTTTTATCACTTTATTCAAGGAGAATCTTAATCCAAATTTTAGCATGATAGATAGCACTGTAAAAATGAAAAGGATCATTATAACAGATACCAATTTACCCATCATTCATTCTCAAATGATAAATCAATAAAAATGGGTAAAAATAAAGCAAGGAGAGTACCTAAATCCTCAAACAAGTGAGGGTACTAATCGCACATATCCTCTTTAGTCTATCAAGTGGCCTCATCAATTGGACAGTTCTTCCACTGGACTTTCACAGATCTAATCTCCTTGGTCCTCAACTTCTGAACATCCCGATCATTAATCGTTATCGGTTCCTCCTCATAAGAAAGGTTCTTGTCAAGCAAAACTGAGTCCCACTTAATTATGGAGTAACCATCCCTATGGTATTTCTTGAGCATAGAAACATGAAACACCATATGGACCCTGGATAGGTTTGGAGGGAATTCTAACCTGTAATCTATCAGACTTACATTATCAAGAATATCAAACAAACTGATATACCTGAGGCTAAGCTTTCCCATCTTACCAAATCGTATAACTCCCTTCATAGGAGATACCTTCAACAATATATGTTCACTTGGTTCAAAATACATATCCCTTACCCTGTGGTCAGTGTATTCCTTTTGTCTACTTTGGGCTTCCTTCACCAAGTCTGTGCCCAAAGGCTTCACATCACCCAAAACCAACCATTGGGTGACCTACACCTTCTTCCATAAAGTTCTTCAAATAGGGCTATGTCAATTCTAGAGTGATAACTATTGTTGTATGAGAACTCACACAACGGTAAGAATTTATCCCAATGACCCCCAAAATCAGCCACACATGCTCGTAACATATATTTAAGTACCTAAATGGTCCTCTAAGACTGCCCATCAATCTGAGGATGAACAGTAGTACTAAGATCCAATTTTGTGCCTAACTTTTCAAGCAAATTGTGCAAACATTTGGAGGTAAACTAGGTACCTCTATTAGATATGATGGATATTGGCACCCCATGCACTCTTAAGACTTACCTGAAAAAAATCTTGGTTAACTGTTGTAACACCCCAAAAATTCTAAGCCAAATCTGAACCGTTCTTCATGTGTTGTTAGACCCAAACTAGATAAATTTTCTATGTATATAAGTATTAAGACCTATTCTGAAGTTTTAAAGGTGTATTATATATGAATTAGGGTCATAAAGAACCTCTAGCTCAAAGTTGAGTTGAAAGCTTCCTTACCGATTGAGTTTTCGTGTTAGATTTTTCAAGGTTCAATTTTAGATGATCATAAATCCTATAATATAATGAGTTAGGTGTCTTAGTACCCACCAAATTAAAGGCCTTTGAATCTTCTTTCCAATGCCACCAACCATGCCTTAATATGAGTCCGGAGTAAAACGTTATCAGTGTTTTACTAAAGGGTGTCTGTCTGTCAAAATGACAGACAGCAACCACGAGAAGGTTCCACGAGTCGTGGAAGTTTCCACGGGTCGTGAAACCAACTCGTGGAAATCAGTTTTTTTACCTGAAAACCACAAGGAGGTTCCACGAGTCATGGAAGTTTCCACGGGTCATGAAACCAACTCGTGAAAATAGTCCAGAAGCTTAAAAGTGGCCTGATAACCAAGAGGAGGTTCCACGAGTCGTGAAAGTTTCCACGGGTCATGAAACCAACTCGTGGAAATCAGTCCAGAGGCCAGAAACTTTTCCCAGGAACCATGAACCCTTTCCACGAATCGTGATCCATTCAACGAGTCGTGATTTGTGTCTGTAGAAGCCTGTGACAAAAAATTTAGCAGTTTTTCAGATCCTTTTCCCAGGGGTATTTTGGTAATTTCTCACTCTTTTAACTCCTATACTAAGTTTTTTTAAGCCTATTTAGGAGGGATTTTATTCCCACTTGACCTAAGTTCTCTCCCATTCTATCTATCAAATTTCAGAAGAAGAAAAGGAGTTCCATCCTCTCAAGCTTCAAGTTAGGGTTTCAAGCTCCAAAACTCAAACTCCAAGTTCAAGTCTCCTAAGTCTTTTCAATTCAAGTGGGTTAGCTTCAATTAAGGTATGTAGGTATTCAACAATGGGTTTCTTTCACCCTTGTGCCCAAAACCCCTAATTCAAATTTTGATTTCATGATTTTCAAATTAGGGTTCTTATCTAATTCTTATGGGTTTTGCTAAATATTATCCTCTCATGATTTGAATATGAAATTACTATTAAATTGCATGATTTTACATGGGTTTTTATATGTTAACTCTTATTTCATGTAATTGAAGTTTAACCATGGAAATTTCTACATGCATGAAGTTGATTTAAGCAAATTTGACTTTCATAGCATGTTCATTATGGATTTTCAAGCATATGCATGCCTAGTTCCTATGTTCTATGAAAGTATATGTTTTATGAAATTGAACTAGAGTCACGCAAATTTTACAAGTCATGAAGTATGCAAGTTTTCCATGTTATGAAGTATGATGCAAGGCAAGACACCCGATGTTCCATCAATGCTCATGAGCCACTTTCTAAACTAAAACTCATGAGTAGTATGACGATCCGGGGTATGAATAAGTATGAACAAGTCATGAACAAGTATGAACAAGTTTGGCATTAGATATGTCACATGTATATGAGCTCATGTTATTATTATATTTTGGGAGTAGTATTTAGCACCGAGAGACGAGGGTTCAGATAACCCAAGTCCAAAACTACATTGCCACCGTAGGTTACCCGTGTTAAGGCTTATTATGACAGGATCCTGGTATGAAATTGTTCTAACCTTGGCTGGTTAGGACAACTCTTTCAGTGTGGGTGCAAGACACTGAACTCCATATAGCTCAGCATGGTTGAATGTCAATTAAGAGAAACTCCCACATGTTTATTTTCAAGCTATGAAGTTATATGATTCTATACTATGAAACTTAAGCTTTATTTCATGTTTTATGTTTTATACCTTGATATTAATTTATGGTCCTTCTTTATGTAACAAGTTCATTCTTAAGTATGTTTTTAAACTGTTTTATCATGATTCATGCATCGCTCTCATGCTCAATACAATCCATAGTACTGACACATATTTTGCGTTGCATCCTTTGATGATGCAGATTTAAGTGTTCCTTCTTAGATTCGTGGTTGGAGTCTCCAGGCCAAATTCCCAATCGGCTGTTGGTAAGTCCTCTTAGGCCGAGGGCTAGTTATGTTCTTGGTTTGTTAGCTTTTTCATTTTCGTACTTCAAGTTAGCTAGGGTGTTGTCCTAGCAACTCATTATGTCATGTAGAGGCTTTTTAGACATAGACAATGTTCGAGTCTCTTTCTGGGTTCTATATTTCCATTGACTTGATTACCTATGTATAAGATTCCAGATTTATCTATTATGCTTCCGCTTATCTTTTGTTATGCTTGAGAATGTTATGACCAAGGGTTAGCTAGGGATCCTTGTGGTCCCAAGTCCCGTGTTACGTATAGGGAGTAACCTCGAGGGCGTGACAAACTTGGTATCAGAGCCTCAGGTTCAAGAGTCCTAGGGTGTCTAAAAGCCGCACTAAGTAGAGTCTCTTTCATGGGCGTGAAACGTGCCATACTGATGAGAGGGAGGCTACGAGGTATTTTAGGAAAAACTTCACTTCTTCATGTTCACTATCATGCGCTTGAGTTTGACTCTAGCTACACTTCTAATCCATTCCGTATGCATTTTAGATAATGTCTCCACGAAGAAACCCTACAAGGAATGCTAATCCGACCACTCCAAATCATGAGGTTACGAATGCAGAATTTTGTGAAGTCATTTGTATGTTGGCTCAAGCCATGACTACTCAGTTGAATGAGAAAGATAAACTTAAGAAGAGGAAGAGAAAGAACAAGAAGACCAGAACATGGAACCAATCGTCTTCTCAGCATAGGTCATCCAGACCAACCCCATCTCCAGTTAACACACCTGCACTCGATTCTTACTCTTGTCTTGAAAGGGCTTCGAAGACCTTGAGGTACCCTCATTGTAGTAGATGTGGTAAGTTTCATCTAGGTGAGTGTCTTGCTGGGAAAGAGAGGTGTTTTGGGTGTGGGCAGTTAGGCCATAGGATCAGGTATTTCCCCCCCATCTAAGAGGAGTAATAGTGGTGTTCAGCTCCAAAGCCAATTCCTTTCATTGCCTAGCCAACCGGATCATAGTATTCCTCCATAAGTTGCATCAGGTACGTCGCGAGATTTTCTTCCTTTATGCATCCATAGTCCCCGAACACCTACTCTTATTTGGTTGTGAGTTGTCTTGACCTAGAACTAAGTGGGGATAGGAGGGTTGAGCCCTACACTTTTTGGAGAAGGAGAATCTTCAACTGTAGAAGGAAGTGGGTATTAGTGCTAGATCCTTAAGTAGTGTATGTTCTATTAGGGTAAAACGATCATAGTTCCCTTGAGATATTGGTGGGAGGTCTATAGACTTAGGAGTATAGCATGAACCTAAGGGGGAGATGGTGGAATGTAGGGTCGATCAGATTTTGGAGGCTCAGGTAGCGATGCTTGTGGGTGTTAGAACAAAGTTAAGAGGGGAGGCAGAAGCTTATTTCCATCCTAGCATCCTAAGTATACTTCTGCCATCGCGATACCTTTTGCATGCCTTGTGTATCAGCGCCATTGTCCTATTTCAAATTTATAACACCCCATTCATGTCTTGTATTCCAGTGCCATGTTCTTAATTCAAATTTACGAACTTCATGCAGATTCACGTCCATACTCAACTCCCAAAACAAACAAAAATTTCTCAGACAGCGATTCCAATCTTGCTCTATGATTCTATGAATTCCAACTTTACACCATGATACTTGTCATATATGAAAGCTCATGTCTCACACTATGCTCATTCTCCATACTCAGTTCTCAAGATGTGCCTTAATAGCTAATCAAATCATGCTACATCATGTATATGCTCATACCAGATTTCTCTAATAATTCATGCTTGTGATTTCCTTACTCTAACCATGCTTTGTATGTCCAGGATGTGAGACACTCATGCCCTTTTCACTTGACTTCTCAAACACCACCTTGAGTGGCTAGATCAAACTAAGTATAAGTCAAGACCGATCAGTATTCCTTCATTCGTGATGCTCATGCTCCCACTCTATTCTCTCAGTGATCTTGGCTTGTGTTGTCATAGCTGTTAGTAGAGGAAGCTAAGTAGTAGCCTAGATGGGAAGTAGTAGGTTGTAAGCGTGGAAGAAAAGTTAGGTGAGGATTATTTACGTGAAATAGTTAGATGAGGAATTTTGGTATGTCCCTTTGTAGAATTTCTTCAAGTTACAGCTCCTAGATAAGCTAGGAAGAGAGGAGAAGTTTTGGATAGTATGAGATATAGACCATAGGGTGATCATAGTGATAGGCTTAAAAGTCGTGATGAAATACATGTGGGCTTTTGCATTGTGTTCCCAGTGACCCATTGATTAGAGCTCAAGCTTAGTTGATTTTCGTGATAAGGAGAAATATCATTCTTGGGAGGTAACTCTGGATGTAAGAGATTTAGTCAAGATAGGCTTGAACATAGTGAAAGTAGGTAGTTAGACTCAGACCTTAGTATTCAGAGGGGTTAGTGTAGTTGAAAGGTGTTTCTAAGCTTAAGAGTTGTCAACCGTAGTAATTAAGGCAAGAATAGTCTTTTCTTACTCCTAGCCTAGGGTGCCCATATCTTAGGTCCAGTAGCTTCAACTTGCAAGAATAGTAGACTCCTCATATCAGATCAGTTCAGACCTATCGTTAATCATTCCTAAGGCTAGAAGGCCCTACATTCAGCTTAGTCCAAGGTAGTGAGTTCAGTTTAAAGGAGAATGGTTTCCTCGTATAGTTACCCCTCTCAGTTTGACGTCCTTTTCAGTTATCATGTTAGCCATTCAGTTTCAAGTACCATCGGTTGTTCTCATGCCCTCAGTATGCTTACATGCTTCATGAATTCACCTCAGTTTATAATTCAGTCGGAGATCAGTTATCATGTAAATATTTCAGCTTTTAAAACTCAGTTGATGGGATTGCAACCCTTTCCCCCTCCACTCTCAACTTAGAAGTCTTCATTCGAGGAAAAATAATCCCAAGGGGGAGATATTGTAACACCCCAGAAATTCTAAGCCAAATTTGAACCGTTCTTCATGTGTTGTTAGACACGAACTAGATAAATTTTCTATGTATCTAAGTATTAAGACTTATTCTGAAGTTTTAAAGTTGTATTATATATGAATTAGGGTCATAAAGAACCTCTAGCTCAAAGTTGAGTTGAAAGCTTCCTTACCGATAGAGTTTTCGTGTTAGATTTTTCAAAGGTCAATTTCAAACGATCATAAATCCTAGAATATACAGATTTAGGTGGCTTAGTACCTACCAAATTAAAGGTCTTTGAATCTTCTTTCCAACACCACCAACCGTGCCATAATACGAGTTTGGAGTAAAAGGTTATCAGTGTTTTACTAAAGGGTGTCTGTCTATCAAACTGACAGACAGCAACCACGAGAAGGTTCCACGAGTCGTGGAAGTTTCCACGGGTCGTGAAACCAACTCGTGGAAATTAATTTTTTTTACCTGAAAACCACGATGAGGTTCCACGAATCGTGAAGTTTCCATGGGTCGCGAAACCAACTAATGGAAATAGTCCAGAAGCTTAAAAGTGGCCTGATAACCACGAGGAGGTTCCACAAGTCATGGAAGTTTCCACGGGTCATGAAACCAACTCGTAGAAATCAGTCCAGAGGCCAAAGACTTTTCCCAGGAACCACTAACCCTTTCCACGAATCGTGATCCATTCAACGAGTTGTGATTCGTGTCCGTAGAAGCCTGTGACAAAAATTTTAGCAGATTTTCAGATCCTTTTCCCAGGGGTATTTTGGTAATTTCTCACACTTTTAACTCCTATACTAAGTCGTTTTAAGCCTATTTAGGAGGGGTTTTATTCCCACTTGACCTAAGTTCTCTCCCATTCTATCTATCAAATTACAAAAGAAGAAAAGGAGTTCCATCCTCTCAAGCTTCAAGTTAGGGTTTCAAGCTCCAAGACTCAACCTCCAAGTTCAAGTCTCCTAAGTCTTTTCAATTCAAGTGGGTTAGCTTCAATCAAGGTATGTGGGTATTCAACAATGGGTTTCTTTCAACCTTGTTCCCAAAACCCCTAATTCAAATTTTGATTTTATGATTTTCAAATTAGGGTTCTTATCTAATTCTTATGGGTTTTGCTAAATATGATCCTCTAATGATTTGAATATGAAATTACTATTAAATTGCATGATTTTACATGGGTTTTTTATATGTTAACTCTTATTTTATGAATTGAAGTTTAACCATCAAAATTTATACATGCATGAAGTTGATTTAAGCAAATTGGACTTTCATAGCATGTTCATTATGGATTTTCAAGCATATGCATGCCTAGTTCCTATGTTCTATGAAAGTATATGTTTTATGAAATTGAACTAGAGTCACGAAAGTTTTACAAGTCATGAAGTATGCAAGTTTTCCATGTTATGAAGTATGATGCAAAGAAAGACACCCGATGTTCCATCAATGCTCATGAGCCACTTTCTAAACTAAAACTCATGGGTAGTATGACGATTCGGGGAATGAATAAGTATGAACAAGTCATGAACAAGTATGAACAAGTTTGGCATTAGATATGTCACATGTATATGAGCTCATGTTATTATTATGTTTTGGGAGTAGTATTTAGCACCGAGAGACAAGGGTTTAGATAACCCAAGTCCAAAACTACATTGTCACCGTAGGTTGCCCGTGTTAAGGCTTATTATGACAGGATCCTGGTATGAAATGGTTCTAACCTTGGTTGGTTAGGACAACTCTTTCAGTGTGGGTGAAAGACACTTAACTCCATGTAGCTCATCATGGTTTAATGTCGGTTAAGAGAAACTCCCACATGTTTATTTTCAAGCTATGAAGTAATATGATTCTATACTATGAAACTTAAGCTTAATTTCATGTTTTATGTTTTATACCTTGATATTCATTTATGGTCCTTCTTTAAGTAACAAGTTCATTCTTAAGTATGTTTTTAAACTATTTTATCATGATTCATGCATCGCTCTCATACTCAGTACATTCCATAGTACTGACGCATATTTTGCGCTGCATCTTTTGATGGTGCAGATTCAGGTGTTCCTTCTCAGATTCGTGGCTAGAGTCCCCAGGCCACTTTCTCGGTCAGTTGTTGGTGAGTCCTCTTAGGCCGATGGCTAGTTATGTTCTTAGTTTGTTAGCTTTTTCATTTCCGTACTTCGAGTTAGCTAGGGTCTTGTCCTAGCAACTCCTTATGTCATATAGAGGCTTTTCAGACATTGACAGTGTTCGAGTCTCTTTCTGGGTTCTATATTTCCATTGACTTGATTACCTATGTATAAGATTCCAGATTTATCTATTATTCTTCCACTTATCTTTTGTTATGCTTGAGAATTCTATTACCAAGGGTTAGCTTGGGATCCTTATGGTCCCAAGTCTCGTGTTACGTCTAGGGGGTAACCTTGGGGCATGACAACTGCTCTGAGTTATAATTTACCTTAACCAGAAGGAAATGAGAGTACGTTGTTAGCCTGTCTACTATGACAAAGTTTGAGTCATACTGTCCCAAAGTCTTAGTAAGACCCACTATGAAGTCCATAGAAACCCTATCCCCCTTCTACTCAAGAATGGGCATCCTCTGAAGCAAACCTGTAGGCCTTTCATGTTCTTACTTCACCTGCTGACAGTTATGACAATTGGCCATATACTATACTATATATCTCTTCATTCATGTCCACCAATAGAGTTGTCTCAAGTTACAATACATCTTGGTTACACTAGGATGTATAGAGTATCGGGAACCATGCGATTCTGCAAGAAAACTTGGAATTACATCATCAATACAAGGCACACACACGCTCTTTCTCACCCTCAACACACCACACGCATCAAGTGTGGCATCTTGAACCTCACCATATACCACTTTGTTCAGAATCTTGTTCAATTTTGCATCCTCAAATTGCTTAGCCTTGATTCTATCAAGGAACGTTGAATTTACCTCCACACTACCCAACACTCCATCCTTTTTAGACACTCTAAACTGCATAAACTGCATTTCCAGAGTTTGGATATCTCTAGCCAAAGGTCGCCTCATCACTCTCAAAGAAGCCAAACTGCCCATATTTACATATTTTTGGCTCAATGTGTCTACCACCACATTAGCCTTCCCCAAATGATATTGGATGGTCACATCATAATCCTTCAGTAGCTCTATCCACACCCTTTGCCTCAAATTCAAGTCCCTTTGAGTAAAAACATGTTGCAAACTGCAATGGTCCATGAATACCTCATACTTAACACCATAAAGGTAGTGTCCCCATATCTTAAATGCAAAGACCACCGCTGCCTATTCCAAGTCATGAGTTGGGTCATTATTCTCATGAAGATTCAATTGCCTTGAAGCATAGGCAGTCATATTCCTTTTCTGCATCAACACAGCACCCAAGCCAGAATGTGAAGCATCACAAAACACAGTGAAATCCTTACCTTCAACTGGCAAGGAAGGGATAAAAAGTTATGGTGAAAAGACACTTGAGCTTTTGAAATCTCTCTTTACACTTATCAGACCAAATAAAGGATACCTCCTTCTGTGTTAGTCTTGTCAAGTGAGTAGCAATGAAGGCAAAGTTCTTGACAAATCTCTGATAATAGCTAGCCAGACCTAAAAAGCTCCGAACTTTAGTCACTGAGTTAGGCTGAGCTTAACTCTTAACAGCCTCAATCTTTTATGGATCTACCAACACCCCTTTTTCATAAACCACATGCCCCAAAAAAGACACAGAAGACATCCAAAACTCACATTTTTATAGAATTTAGCATAAAATTGTTTCTCTCTCAAAATACCCAAGACTATGCATAAGTGACATGCATATACCTCTTTACTCTTGGAGTAAGTCAAATGTAATTAATAAATACAATTACAAATGATTCCAAGAAAGATTTGAAAATACCATTCATCAAACCCATGAATGTTGCCGACACATTAGTCAACCCAAAGGATATCACTAAAAATTTGTAATGTCCATAACGAGTCCTGAAAGTTTGTTTGGCTATATCCTCCGGCCAAATCTTTACCTGGTGATACCCTAACCTTACATCTATCTTGGAAAATACTAAAGCATCCTACAACTAGCCAAATAAATCATCCATTTGAGACAAAGGGTACTTATTCCTTATGGTAACCTTATTCAACTGGCAGTAGTCTATACATATTATCATGCTACCATTTTTTTTTCTTAACAAACAACACCAAAGCACCCCAAGGATAAGCACTAGGAAGAATGAATCCCTTATCAAATACCTCCTGCAACTGAGTCTTGAGTTCTCTCAATTCAGCAGGATCCATTCAATAGGGAGGGACAGAGATTGGGCGAGTACCCAGTTCCAAATCAATAAAAAATTCAATGTCCCAGTCCGGAGGCATACCAGGCAAGTCGGTGGGAAATACCTCTTGAAATTCGAACACTATGGAAACTGACTCAATAGATGGGACCTCTGTATTAACATCCCGAAGATGTGCCAAAAAGGCCAAACACCCCTTCCTCACTAGCTTCTTAGCATGAATGAAAGAAATTATTTTCACAGGTCCAGGCTTATAAACACCTCCCTATTCTAACTTATCCATCCCAGGCATGCCTAAGGTCACAGTTTTAGCATAGCAGTTTGGAACAACATGATACCGGGATAACCAAGTCATACCCAGGATGATATCAAAATAGAGCATATCCAAAATAACCAAATCTATCAAAGTTTGAAAACCCATAAACATAACAGAGAAAGTACGATACACTTGAGTCACTACCACAGAGTCTCCAACTGGAGTAGATACATACACATGTGAGTCAAGCATATCACAAACCATATCTAAACCTAAGGCAAACTTAACAGATATATATATGAATAAGTGTAACCCGGATTAAAAAAAACCATAGCCATCCAGCCATTTGATGAGAATGGTACATGTAATGACTGCATCTGAAGCCTCTGCCTTGGATTTGCCTGGAAAGGCATAGTTGTTGACACCCAATTTTGTACCCTCCACATTACGAATTAATCTTGAGCCTTTTTGAATTTTAAACAATTTTAAAATAATTATTTTGTAAAAAAGGGGATAAAATATTTTTCATATCAGCTTTATTAGTTTGAGTAACAATTTATATCTTTCATATTTAATTATGTGGAATTTATATAAGTTTACTTAAAGAACTATTTTTGAGTTTAATTTCACAAGAAAACTCTTTTAAGAGATTAAACGCTTGATCTTCCTCCAATTTAATTCAAAATGAGAGATTAATTGAATGAAGTAATTTCATAATTTTAAGAGAGGTAATTATGTGTTAAAAATAATCTTTATTTCAAATTGTTTGAATCATTAAAGCTTGAGGTTAATTGTAATTAGTTCACTTTATTCCTATTTTAGCCTAGATCTCTAAAAAATCCTTTAAAACCTAGTCGAGTTTCACCTAATTACTCCTAATTTGGCCCTTTCCTAAAGACCAAAATGGCCACATTTTTACAAATGTGGCCATATCTGCAAAACACGTTATAACTCCCCTTACCAGCCAACACTTGGGCTAGCAACTCGCCATACCAGCCTGGCCCGTCCCTTTTCCATTCCATCCGCTCCAGCCCACAACAATTCCCTTTACACGGCCCAACATCACCCTTATACTCCTATTCCCCTCTCTTCTTTCACAGATACAACCAAACACCCCTTTAGATTCATTTTTTTCTATTTATCTCAATAGTTCACCAAAAAACCTAGTCGCCGCCCTCTCACGCATCTCACTCTCTGTGTTGTACGAGCAATGCACCTCGTACAACATGTCAGCTCCACTAGTAAAATGTTGCCTTCTCCCGCTTCGTCATTTCTCAGATGAACAACGACAAAACCCAAAAAGCTCATCGGCCAAAATGACAACAACATCAGCTCAAATCTCTAGCAAACGACCTCAAATCCTCTCTAAACTCCGAAAATCATTACCCCTCCGTGAATTTTCCCAAACGCCATCTTCTCTCCATCGAAATTGAAGCTGGCAAGAACTGAAAAGGTTCTAGAAAGAGGACAGGTGTTACCCCAACATTCTATCCCAAAAATCTCGGCTGATTTCGCTCAAATTTATACTAGGATAGTATAGACGTGGCCTCAATTCCTTTGTCCTCAGGGAATTTTCCTAGGGTTTTCACCCGAAAATACCCCCTGTTTTCCCCCCATTTTATACTCCAAATTTTCTTATTTCACTGAGTTGGGTTAGCTGATTTTTAGGGAAAAACTTGGAGATTTTGGTGGAGCATTCCACTAATCATACGTAACCAAAATTCAGAGAGAAATACACTTAAAAAGAGAGTGTTCTCGTTGACTTCGATAGCTAAGTTCAATTCCAGCGGTGGTGAAAGGAAGTTTCGACGAAAGCTCGAGTCCCGTTCGCTGCTCCGAAGAAGGTAAACACTTCGTCCTTTTCTTTCATCTTTTTCTTTTCTTTTAGTGTAATGTTTAGCATATTTTGGCTGGGCTAGTCTTGTTTGATATAATAGTTTTTGTTAGGAAGAATGCTAGCATTTGTTTACTTTGTTTACTGATTCCTTAAGAGGAATGATGAAATAATTATTGTGTGTTGTCGAAGAAGTTTCAAGCTTTGTTATGTTGAAAAAACTGTTTCTATTGATGTTTCATGACTGTGGCATGGTCCAGTATTCCTAAAAGACTAAAATTGAAATCTTTTGGGTGTTGATGTCGAACAAAATGTCTTAGGGCAGATTTAAATAAGAATGACTTGTGTGTTTCATTTTTCTTTCATACTTGGTGTGAGAGGGACATGTGAAGCCTCTACCTATTTGTTAGTCGTGTTTTGATCTTGTTTGATATAAATGTGACTTTGATTTTGGGTAAAAGCTTAAAGTTTTGCCTGTATGAATCTGTTGTTTATGTACTTATGTAAATGTTGTTGAATGTTCGTGTAAAGGTTTCTACTTAAAGAGCTAGCTCATCGAGCATAAATGGTATGTTTTCAAAGGATGAATTTTGGGCATATTCGATCTCATTCACTGGTTCTGTTTCTATGGTGTAGTTTTGGGGTTCTTGTGTGTTCAAACTTTGTCTAAGCGTGATTGTTCTCCATTTTTAGAAAATCTTTAGGAAAATGTTTAGGTTTTCATTATGAATGAAGCATGAATGGCTTAATGTGTTACTGTATCTTGACCAACCTGTGTTAACATGCTTGAATTCCGAGTCTTGTCTTTCACAAGGTTCAGTTTAGCTCGGATCGCATTAGCTTGATTCTCTTCTCCCTTTCCTCATTTGACCCCATTAATGTAAAAACTAAGTCCTTCAAGACATATTAGCTATAGGGAACAGACCCCCATATCCATCTTAAAATCACGTTTATGTTCTGCCCAAGCATGTTCATATTAGATTTCCTCTTTGTTTAAAGAATGTTCAACTCATAGCTTTCAGACCAGCCTCGTCCCTGTTTGTTTATTCATTACTGGTTCAGCATATAGGCATGATAACTCTTAATAGCAAATGCATTTTTTTCTAAAATAATAATGATATCTCCTCCTCCTTATTTGAATGGTTACTGGCACCCTTTGTTAGTTTCGATAAATCTTGTGATTTAGATGGACTCAGTCCACATATTGGTCTCTCTTTTGCTTGGTTTTTAGCATAAATGGGTTCACGATCTCTTTGACATGGTCTATATTATTTTAGCATCCATTGTTGCTTTGAATCTATGTTGTATTTTCTCCCTTCTCCTTTAAACTTCTGAATTAACATCTGGTAGATGCCACCTTTTCTCCTAGTAGTAATGTCGTGAATATAGAGGAAATGCTAAGACTACTGCCTTGATCTTCTTACGAGTATCTTCTATGGCATGTTAATTGACTATTTCAAAAATATGTTATTTGAATACCTATGAGTTCATATTTTGATTTGGTAATTAATCCTTATTCTTTTTCTTCGTCACATGAAACTGCCTCGAGTCCAATTTGGACTCCCCAAATCACCCTTACATTGGCGTTGGGCCGTGGCCTAATACTTCATCCTTATCGAGTCATCCCACAAGATTGGAGCATAATATCTGAAATGGGCTGAAAGCCCATAGCAACAAGTCCGCAACAGCAAAAGGTCTGAATGGGATGTGTTCATAAAAGAAAAATGGGCTAAAAGCCCCTTAACAATGCAGCAACAGCAGCGCCTAAATGGGATAAAAGTTGGACCCAGAAGGAAGAGAGAATCGGATTCAAAAATCCAAGTGCATTTTGATAATGGGCCAAAGCCCACAACTTAGATTTAGGACAGGTTTATTGGACAAGAGTCCAAATCAATTAAGCCAAAGGCTTAAATTCCTCTCTTATCCATTAAACTATTTATTTTGTTTGTAGTTAGAATTGTCTGTAATTAATTGGACTAACATTTTAACTAAGTTGAATTACCTCAAACGAGTAAAACATTTCCTTGTTTAAATTTCCTTTAAATCACTTATTGTAGCCACTTACGTGAAGAATGAATCAAGCATGTTTTTCCCTTTTCGTTTAAAAACAAACTCTTTTATGCATTTTCACTTTTGAAAATCAATCTTATTTTATCAAGATATGTTTGTTCCGCCTTTCTCAAATCAATTAAGAACATGATGTTTCTTTAAAACAAGATCTTTTCAAAAAGTTAGTCAAAATAAGTTATTTTCAAACAAGTTCGGATAACCACGAGTTAGTGGATATTTCGAGTGCTTTAAAACCCTTCTCGAAATATTAATTTGAACCCTTACCCTTAATCTCGCAATGTTTTCTAAGTCTTTATCTATTTTAGACTTTAAAACTTTTTTTATAAGTTTTTCTTAGTTTTTACTTTTATAAAACTAAGTGGCGACTCTTGTTTTTTCAAATTGAAAAATGTTTTGGAAGCTTTTAACGAGATTTTCAAAATTATTTTTCAATACCAAAGTCATTTTTCTCGAAAATAATAACAATGAGCTTTATCATCAATTTGAGCAATCTCTTTAGCAGGCTAAGGACTACCTCTCCCAGCAGTATCACCACCTCAATTTCCACCACAACCACTCTGATAACTACCACGCCCATCATATGGACGACCTCTACCATTACCGCCACCACCTCTACCGGCCAGAACCATAGCTCGGGACTACTACTGAACCTAAAAATTAGCATGACTACTATTAGGATAATCCCTCTTGAAGGTCCCATCATCACCACAAGTAAAACAACCTCGATCCAGTGAGGTCCGGCTAGAAGAACAATACAAATCCCCTTGACTTCTCACAATTAATGATTGTTGAGTGGTCCCTGATGGAACCCTATAGATACTGGCAGAGCTGACTATATAGGACCAGCTGGATAGGCCTGATGCCTATATCCCCTAGAGTAAGATCCGCTAAAGTTGCCCATATTCTGGACCTTCTTCACTGCCATCTTTACCTGAACAGCCTGCTTGACTCCTTTAACTTTATTTACATAGTCAGAAACATCATTAAAAGTCTTCCAAGCAAAAGTCATCTGCAAGGCCATAACTTGCAAATCACTAATCAAACCTTTCATAAAGAGGCGTATCCTCTCCTCTTCAGTACCAAGAAATTGAGTAGCATATTTGGACAAGGCATAAAATTTAGCCTCGTGGGCTATAATTGACATACTTTCCCGCTCAAGAGTCAAAAATTCATCCTTCTTTTTGTCACATAGAGTGTGTGGCACGTTATAATGACCCTTCCAATCATTATGGTGAGCTAATTGTGCAATAAATCAGGTTAGAAATCTTCTGGGTTGAGTAGTTGAAAATTTTGGGCTAGGCTAGTCTCAGATAAAATCTGAGCAAAGTGAGGTCTAAGGCAATTCGGTGAAGGATTGGGAAAATGGATTAAGTTTAATCTTATTTTTCTTTTAGCTAAGGCGTTAAGGAGCTCATAGGACTTTTCAGAACTAAATTCAGGTAAGTAGAACTCCCAATCTCGAACTTGACGTAAAGGGGTTAGTCCGGGACGTCATATTTTGAGGGTGTGTTATGAAATAGGCAAAACATGAAGGATTTTTGAGTTTTTATCTCATGACAACTACTATAGCGGGTGATAGGCTTCTACCATAATGCCGCTATAGCAGAGAAATTCCTGCTATAGCGGGAGTTAGAGTCGGTCAACTCTGCTATAGCGAGAGGCTGCCGCTATGGAGATGCCTCTATAGTGGGATTGGGATGCTATAGATGGATTAATCATTGTAAATATAGAAACTTCCCCAAAAATGTTCATTATTTCACAAAAGTGTTTTGGGGAAGGCAGAGGCAATTTTGGGCAAACTGCATCATTTTTCCACCGAAATTCTTTATAGAGGTAAGTATTTTATCCCCGAAAACTAGTACTTCAATTTCTATGGATAAAAATTGTTAGTTACAGGCTTTAGGGAGGGTTTAACTTAACCTAGGTCAAATCATTTTACCACCAAAATTCTTTATAAAGGTAAGTATTTTATCCCCGCAAACTAGTACTTCAATTTTTATGGCTAAATATTGTTAGTTACAGGCTTTAGGGAGGGTTTAACTTAACCTAGGTCAAATTTTCTGGTGTGTTAGGGAATGTTAAGATATAAAACCTTGGATTCTTGGTTTAAGTTGCTTATTTAGGATTTCTTTACCATAATTCACTAGTGTAACCATGGAATTGGTAGTAATTAGATGAAATTATGGTGGGAAAGCGCTGGAACGGGAGGAATGATCATGAAATCAGCCTGGAGTTTGGGATTAAGATATTATCCATGATATTTAGGCCATTTTGGTTGATTATGTGTTTACATTTTTGTTCTTAGACCACAATCAAGCTAAAGTTGCAAGAAATAGGAAAGCTCAGGTCCAGTAGAGCATTCAAACTTAGATTGAGGTAGGTGATAGTTGTTGTAATTCTAAATTTGTAATATGTGCATGTTAACTGTCTCTTTAGTATTACTTGCACCATGTGTATTCAGGGAAAAATGGAAAAAATGTTAATGATATCTTAAGTATCAGTCTCATGCAATAAACCTGTTTTAAATGCTTGTTAGTTGTACAAGTGTGGTATGTTATTCATTGTAGTTGTGATTGTTCTGATATCTATGATTTCTCTGATTGGCTCGGGTACCACGCATGGTATAGATTTATAGTTGTCTCGTGTACCATGCTTGGTATAAGTTTATTCATCAATTGGCTCGGGTATCATGCCTGGTATAGATTCATATATGGTTGGCTCGGGTTCCATACTTGGTACGAGTTTGATTGTTGTTATATGTGTTGATTTCATGAGTGAACTAGCTTATTTGTTGTGATGTTATCATTACATGTTGGTCCATGAGTGGTCAGGTTGGTATCTTGAAGTGCTAAGGTTCTTTCTTGAGTAAATCAGGATTGCATGTTGAATGCCATAGACGATGTCCTAGGGATCCTTGGGTGGTTCCGCTTGCTACTATTTTATGGGGTTTTGGACATTTCTTATATGGTGGTTAAGTTAAGTTGATGACTAAGAGTCTTGCTTATACGTACTTGACTCTATTTATATATGTTGTCCTGTTTTACTAAGTTATAATTGTTTGTTCATATTTTGTATCTTGGAATTGGTTGATGATCCTACCAGTGCATTATTATTTTTGTGTATTGATACTGCATTTGCTCTTCTTTTATTGAGTATAGGGCATATTCCTACGGCTATTTTGAGACCTCAATTATGATCCAAATGACTTCTAAATTCAAGGGTGAGTTGCATCTTTCGGGCTACCATGGATTCTTCTATTAGTTCTAGTCTCTTGTTCGGACTTAGACTTTTTTTGTTTTGGGATTGCATCCCTATATTTTAGACATGCTTAGAGTTATGGTACAGAACATTCAGATTCTAGGGGATTATTTCTGCAGATTTTCTATTTATTAAATTTTAGATATGAATCTTGGGTTTTATCTATTGAATTGGTTTTAGCTGCTTTGTATTGGGTTACAAATTGGTTGGTTAATTGGTTCTCCCACCGGGGGCTTAGTGTGGGTGCCACTTATGGTAGTTTAGGTTGTGACAAAGATAGTATCAGAGCCATAGGTTTGTTGATCTCATCGTACCAAAATGAGTCTAGTAGAGTATTGTAGAATGGTACGGAGATATCTGTACTTTTCTTTGAGAGTCTACAGGACTTTAAGAAACTATCTCTTTTTCCTTCTTTCGTGCTATACCATGATTCTAATTGGTATTCAACGATCCAAATTGGTATCTGACCTCCTTTATTATTTTGTATGCAGATGGTGAATACTAGATGGAATGGAGTAAGGGCAGCAGCTCCAACTAAGAGACCAGCAGTTCGAGGGTGAGGTAGGGGAAAGGGCCGAGGGAGAGCAGCACCCACCAAGAGTGGAGCTCAGGCAACAGCTGAGCAGAGGCCAGCGACCCCTCCCCCACCCTAGGATCATGTTGAGGATGTTGAGGCAATACACAAGGATGGCGCAAAACCAGAGGTAGTGGCACTGGTTGGAGGTGTATGCCCTCCTCGTATGTCTTTTGAGGTCATTCAGTAGGTATTGGCATTTCTGAGTGGGATAGCAAGCACTAGATCCACCCTTATAACGCCAGTGGTTCAGGTTCTGAGTGCACATCCCGTTGTTGCCATAGCTCCCAGGATATATAAAGCTTCGAGTATAGATGCATTCTTCTATACTGTATTAGGCCCTATCATGACCAGGACCAAGCATGAGTTATTGACTAAGTTCTTGAAGCTGAAACCTCTATCATTCCATGGTACAGAAGATAAGGATACTTTTGAGTTTATTTTGGATTGTTATGAGAGATTGCACAAGTTGGGGATTGTACAGCAACATGGGGTTGAGTTTGTGACTATCTAACTTCAAGGTGATGACAAGTAGTGGTAGAGGGCCCATGTGGAATGTCATTCATCAGCTTTGCCTGTGATGACTTGGGCTCAGTTTTATGCCTTATTTCTAGAGAAATATGTGCCCCATACTCTCAGGGATCGCAAGAAGGATGAGTTTCTAACCCTTGAACAGGGCAATATGTTTGTTACAGCTTATGAGGCAAAGTTCCATGCTTTGTCTTGCTATGCTACCCAACTTATAGGCACTGAGGAGGAGAGGATTCACTTGTATGTTAAGGGCTTGAATATTGATTTGCAAGTTCTGTCCATTCACATGACTTTGGCAGGGAGGAGTTTTAATGAGGTGACTGGCTATGTGACAAAACTAGAGGGAGTTAACCAGGTTAGGTAGGATAAAGTGTTAGTTAAGAAGTCTCAGAGTGCAGGTAATTTTAGTGGTTCTTATTCCAGAGGTCCTAGTTAGCCTTGCCAGCTTCTACCGGTGGTCAGTTAGGGGCCATTCAGCATTCTCCAGCTACTAGAGGCCAGGGAGCTTCCTATTCTTCTATCAGCAGTCCCTCTCTTGAGCAAGGATGTTTCCATTGTGTTGATCTGGGTCATTTCAAGAGAGAATGTCCTCTAACGCAGGCAGGTAATTAGGTGTAATAGCAGACTAAGGCTATGGTTCTATCAGGTGGAGGTGGCAATGATAGAGGTCATCCACAGGGTAAGCGAGGTAATAATCAGGGAGGCCATAATGGTAACAGAGGTAATGGTAACACAGGGAAAGGTGGAGCACAGCGCACTAGAGAGGTTGCCCAGATTGATGATAGAGCTCATTGTTATGCCTTCCTGTGCAAGTCCTAGGTTAAGGCATCTGATGTTGTGATAATAGGTACTATTCTTGTATGTGACCGGATGGCTTCATCTTTATTTGATCTAGGTTCCACTTACTCTTATGTATCTGTTAGATTTGCCTTGGGTTTGTACTTGATCTTTGATGTTCTTGATTCTCCTATTCATGTTTCTACTCTAGTTGGGGAGTCTGTAGTGTATCACTTATGCTTTGTTGTGTTTATGGGTTTTTAGACTTGGGTAGATTTGGTCATATTGGATATGCTGGATTTTGATATTATTTTGGGTATGACTTGGCTATCTCTTTATCACGTCATTTTGAACTGTAATTCTAAGACAGTAACTCTAGAGATACCAGGTATGGATAGACTAGAGTGGGAAGGTATGTATAAGCCTAAGACAGTGAAAATCATATCATTTGTTTGGGCTAGAAAGCTAGTGGCGAAGGGGTATTCAGCCTTCTAAGCTCATCTTTGAGATGTTAGTGCAGAGTCCCCTTTTATTGAGCCGGTCCCTGTGGTTTCTGTATTTCAAGAGGTATTTCCTATGGATATGCCTAGTACATCTCTGGACAGGGATATTAACTTTTGTATAGATTTGGAGCCGAGCACTCACCTAATTTCTATTCCTCCTTATCGAATGGCTCCGATAGAGTTGAGGGAACTCAAAACTCAGCTACAAGAACTTTTTGATAAAGGATTTATACATCCCAGTGCTTCGCCTTGGGGTGCTACGGTCTTGTTTGTTAAAAGAAGGATGGTAGCATGAGGATGTGTATAGATTACTGGCAATTAAACAAGGTTACCATCCAGAATAAGTACCGCTTGCCCCGCATAGATGACTTTTTTGATCAGTTGCAAGGTGCTTCAATGTTTTCCAAAATTTACTTGAGGTCATGATACCATCAGATGAAAATTAGGCCTGAGGATTTACCTAAGATGGCTTTCAAGACTCGATATAGGCATTATGGGTTCCTGGTAATGTCGTTTGGGTTGACCAATACATTGGCGGCCTTTATGAGCTTGATAAATGGTGTTTTCAAGTCATTCTTGGATTTTTTTGTGATTGTATTTATTGATGACATTTTGATTTACTCCAAGAGTAAGGAGGAGCATGCAGATCATCTTCGTATTGTCTTGGCAATTTTAAAGGAAAAGAAGTTGTATGCAAAATTTTTGAAATGCAAATTTTGGTTATCTTTGGTTTCTTTCTTAGGGCATGTGATCTCAAAAAAAAAGGGGTGATGGTAGATCCCCAGAAGATTGAGGCAGTTAAGAGTTGGTTTTGGCCTTGCTCTATGACTGAGGTTAGGAGTTTTGTGGGTTAGGCTAGCTATTATCGCAGGTTTGTCAAGAATTTTACTTCTATTGCTACTCATTTGGCAAGGCTGACTTAGAAAGAGGTACCATTTGTTTATTCTAACAAGTGTGAGGAGAGCTTCCAAAAGCTCAAGACACTTTTGACTACAACTTTTATTCCATCACAGTCAATCAAAGGTAAGTATTTTGTTGCATTTTGTGATGCTTCAGATTTGGGTTTGGGTGTTGTGTTGATGCAGGACAGGAATGTCATAGCTTATGATTTGAGGTAATTTAAGCCTCACGAGAAGAACTACCTGACCTATTACTTGGAGTTGGCATCGGTGGTATTTGCACTTAAGATCTGGAGGCACTACCTGTATGGTGTCAAGTGTGAGGTGTTCACAGACCATCGTAGCTTGCAGCATGTGTTTACAAAAAGGTATCTGAATCTGAGACAGAGAAGGTGGATGGAGTTGTTGAAAGATTATGACGTGACCATTCAATACCATCTGGGTAAGGCCAATATGGTGGCAGATGCATTAAGCTGGAAAGCAGTAAGCATGGGCAGTTTGACCCTTGGCTAGAGAGATTCAAACTCTAGCATCCAAGTTTATGCAGTTGGGAATTCAAAAAAGGGTGGAGTATTGGCAAGTAATGAGGTCAAGTCCACATTTTTAGAGGAAATCAAGGCCAAATAGTTTAAAGATGTGCAATCGAACAAGCTCCGGAATAAGGTGGTGTATAGAGAGACTTTGGATTCCACACTTGATGCGTATGGGGTATTGTGTTTTAGAGGTTAGATATGTGTCTCTCAAGTCGATGACTTGGTTCAGAATGTGTTGGCTGAAGCTCATGGTTCGCGATACTCTATTCATCCAAGTGTAACCAAATTGTACCGGGACTTATAAAGAAAGCTTTATTGGTGGCCTGGGATGAAAAGGGACATAGTAGAATATGTGGCCAAGTGTCATAATTGTCAACAGGTGAAGTACGAATATCAAAGTCTTCCAGGTTTGCTTCAAGGGATTCCCATTCCTGAGTGGAAGTGGGAACGAATAGCCATGGACTTTGTGGTAGGTCATCCTAAGACCTTGGAGAAGTATGACTCGATTTGGGTCATCATGGATAGGCTGACAAAATCATCCCATTTCATTATGGTTAAGGTGAATTACAGCTCCAAATAATTGGCCAAGATCTACGTCAAGGAGATAGTGAGGTTACATAGGGTGCCACTTTCCATTATTTCAGACAAAGGTACGCAGTTTACTTCTAAGTTCTGGGGCAGGTTACACGAAGAGTTGGGCACCCAGCTCACTTTTAGCATGGCTCTTCACCCTCAGACTGATGGTCAATCAGAGATAATGATTCAGGTGCTTGAGGACATGCTAATAGCATGTGTTATTGACTTCGGGGGTCATTGGGACCAGTTCTTGCCATTGTGTGAATTCTCATACAACAACATCTATCACTCCAGTATTGACATGGCATCGTTCGAGGCACTTTATTGGAGGGTATATATATCGCCCATAGGTTGGTTTGAGGCAGGTGATGTGAAGCCTTTGGGCATTGATTTGGTAAAGGAAGCTCAGGAAAAAGTAAGGGGTATCTAAACCAAGTTGTTGGCAGCCCAGAGTAGACAAAAGAAATATGCAGATCGCAAGGTAAGAGACCTGTCATCTTAGGCTGGTGAACAAGTTCTATTAAAGATATCACCTATGAAAGGAGTCATGAGGTTTGGAACGAAAGGTAAGCTTATCCCTTGGTACATCGGTCCATTTGAGGTTCTCAAAGGTGTGGGGCCGGTAGCTTACATGTTAGCATTGCCTCCCAGTTTATCGGGGTCCATCTAGTTTTCCATGTATCCATGCTGAAAAGATATCATGGGGATGGGGATTACATCATCAAATGGGATTTGGTCTTTCTAGATAAGGACCTTCAATATGAGGACAAGCTGGTTGCAATTCTTGATTGGGATGTCCAAAAGTTGAGGAAAACAGAGATTAGATCGGTATAGGTTCAATAGAAGTATCATCCGGTCGAAGAAGCCACTTGGGAGATTGAGAATGACATGCGGGATAAATACCCTCACTTTTTTAAGGAGTCAGGTACTACTCTCTTCTTAATTTAGCTCATTTTTTTATTGTTCGGGGATGAATGATGGGTAAATTAGTTTCTTTTGTAACGACTCTTCCTATTGTTATGGGTGAGATAATCATAATAAATTGGGTTAGAAATCTTCCAGTTTGGGGAGTTAAAAATTGTGGGCTAGGCTAGTCTCGTTTAAAATCTAAGCGAGGTGAGGTCTAGGGCAATTCGGGGAAGGATTGGGAAAATGATTAAGTTTGAGCTTATTTTTCTATTAGCTAAAGCATAAAGGAGTGTGTAGGACTTTTCAAAACTAAATTCAGGTGAGTAGGACTCTCGATATCGAACTTGACGTAAAAGAATTGGTCTGGGATGTCATGTTTTGAGGGTGTGTTATGAAATGGGAAAAACAGGAAAGATTTTTGAGTTTCTATCCCATGACACCCGCTATAGCGGGTGACAGGCTTCTACTGTGATGCCGCTATACATGAGAAATTCTTGTTATAGCGGGAGTCTGAGTTGGTCAACTCCATTATAGTGGGAGGCTGTCGCTATGGCACTGCTGCTATAGCGAGATTGGGCCGCTATTATGGGATTAATCATTATAAATGCAGAAACTTCCCCAAAAATGCTCATTATTTCACAAAAGCGTTTTGGGGAAGGCAGAAGTGATTTTGGGCAAACTCCATCATTTTTCCACCAAAATTCTTCGTAAGGGTATTTTATCCCCGCAAACTAGTACTTCAATTTCTTTGGCTTAGAATAGTTAATTATACGCTTTGAGGAGGGTTTAACTTAACCTAGGTCAAATTTTCTGGTGTAAAAGGGAATGTTACGACATAAAACCTAAGATTCTTGGTTTAAGTTGCTTATTTAGGATTCCTTTGCCGTAATTCACTAGTGTAATCATGGAATTGGTAGTAATTAGGTGAAATTATGGTGGGAAAGCCCTGGAACGGGAGGAATGATCATGAAATTTGACTGGGATTTGGGATTAAGATGTAATCCGTGATATTTAGGCCTTTTTTGTTGATTATGTGTTTATATTTTTATTCATAGACCACAATCAAGCTAAAGTTGCAAGAAACGGGGAAACTCAGGTCCAGTAGAGCATTCAAGCTTTGATTGAGGTAGGTGATGGTTGTTATAATTCTAAATTCATAATATGCGCATATTAACTATCTCTTTAGTATTACTTGCACCATGTGTGTTCAGGGAAAAAAGGAATAAATGTTAGGGATATCTTATGTGTTAATCTCATGCAATAAACCTGTTTTAAATGCTTGTTCGTTGTACAAGTGTGGTACATTAGTCATTGTGGTTGTGATTGTTGTGATATCTATAAATTCTCTAGTTAGCTCAAGTACCACGCCTGGTATACGTTTATTCATCAGTTGGCTCGGGTACCACGCCTAGTATAGATTCATTTATGGTTATCTCGGGTACCATGCCTGGTAAAGGTTTGATTGTTGTTATGTGTGTTAGTTCCATGAGTGCACCAGGCGTATTTGTTGTGATGTTATTATTATATTGGTCCATGAGTAACCGAGTCGGTAAGTTAAAGTGCTAAGGTGGTTTCTTGAGTAAACTGAGATTGTGTGTTGAACGCCATAGATGATGTCCTAGGGATCCTTCGATGGTCCGTGTTGCTACTATTTATAGGTTTTTGGACATGTATTATATGTTCATTAAGTCAGGTTGATGATTGAGAGTCTTGCTTATATGTAGTTGACTTTATTTATACATGTTGTCCTATTTTACTAAGTTATGGTTGTTTGTTCATATTTCATATCTTGGAACTGGCCGATGATCCTACCAGTACACTTTTATTTTTTATGTACTGATACTGCACTTGCTCTTCTTTTGTTGAGTATAGGGGATATTCCGGTGGCTGTTTCGAGATCTCAATTGTGATCTAGATGACTTCTGAATTCAAGGGTGAGCTGCATCTTTTCGGCTACCATGGGTTCTTCTATTAGTTCTAGTCCCTTGTTTGGACACATAGACTTTGTTGGTTTTGGGTTGCATCCCCGTCTTTTAGACATGTTTAGAGTTTTGATACACGACTTTCAGATTCTAGTGGATTATTTCTGCAAGTTTTCTATTCATTAAATTTTAGATGTGAATCTTGGGTTTTATCTATTGAATTGGTTTTAGCTGCTTCATTTTGGGTTAAGTATTGGTTGGTTAATTGGTTCTCCCACAGGGGGTTTAGTGTGGGTTCCACTCGTGGCAGTTTAGATTGTGACACACATATTTCTTTAAGAACAGGGTATGGAACTGAGTCCATATCAACGGAAGTAGAGCTAGAGACCGACATTCCATCAAAGCCCTCCACACCTGCTTAGCATCACCCTACAGTTGGAAGGTCACAAATTCCTCACCATGATGCTCCATGATGGCCATCTTATATAGACTCTCATAACAATCAATGATAAACTTGAACCCATTCTCGGTCTCATAACCAACAAAGGAAGGGGGTTTCATCTTCTCAGTATGTCATGTTCGGCCCCGGTCATAATAAGACCTAAAGCAGGACGAGGGAAAGCGTTTGTCAGTGAAAACTCATCCATCCTAGGAGTTGATGTTGCGGTAGACTAAAACCCCCGATACTGGTAAACATGCATTGTAGGCGCGACTCCAGTACGTGCCAGCTCACTCAGAAAACCAAGTACCTGTTGAATAAGCTTAGACGAAATCTGGGGAGGAGTTGTACCTCCTGGAATGGGCACAGTCTCCTTCTGCTCCAGATGCTCCATATTCACAACTTCATCATGCTGATCCTCGGGTGGGGGAGGTACCTCACCTCTCTGTTGGGATGGATTAGTTGCAGCCCCGACTCCACCTCTAGCGGGTGTTGCCCTACCTCTCCATCTTCCCCTACCCCATCCTCTGCCTCTGGTGGTGGGTTCCATAGTTGGAACTACTTGTGCGGGAGCTGCTGCTCTAGTTCCGTTAGCTCTCATATTCACCGTTTATGAAATAATAAAGTGAAGAGGTCAGATACCAATTTGAATTTCCAGATACCAATTGGAATCAAGTTATAGCACGAAGGAAAAAAGAAAGTGGTAATTTCCTAAAGTCCTATAGCCTCTCGAAGAAAAGTACAGACGTCTTCGTATAATTCCGTCAGATTCTACTAAACTTGTTTTGGTACAATGAGATCAACTGTCATGACCCAACTACCGGGCCGGGCGGGCGCCTGCTCTAAGCACCTAGATAGACGAACCCTTACCACTCGATCCAACAGTTAAATTACGTAAAATAAAGTATAACAATAAATAACCTCATTTTTATACATGAAAACAATTTTAAACTTTTTTAATTCCAAAAAACTCTTTACTAAAGAAATACAATATACTATTTTCTAACTGGAAAACAGCCCTCCCTAGAATCTAGTCTAAACAGGTACAAGAGCTACTACATGAGTGAAACAGAAATGTAAGAGGACATAGCTCCCACCATGGAAACAAGAGTAGAAGATGTTGAAGATCACCGTCATCTTGTACCTATGAAACATCACTGATCCTGAAACTAGACTATACCCAAAAAGGTATAGCAAGAGTAGAATCAGTACAAACACACATACTGGTAGGCATCATTGGTCGACCCAAATCCATTCCATACCATCATATAATAAATCAAGGGAAATGCACAATTAATTACAATACTCGACCCTTCAACATTCACCTTACCAAAACCCAATATCAACCCAAGCCTGCCTATCCCGTCCGCTACCAATTCGACCACTATGAGACGCTATGCTCCGACCCCTAGGACATTCCCAAGTCACCTTAACCCTTAGACTTCCCATGTCACCTTGACACCTAGACTTCCCAAGTCACCTTGTCACCTACACTTCCCAAGTCACCTTGACACCTAGTCTTTCCAAGTCACCTTGTCACCTAGACTTTCCAAGTCACACTTGTCATTACCTGACATCTATGCCCATACCCGGACTACCATCCCCTTACCCCAGTGAACCTCTATGACTCAATAACCCAGAGTAAGCCCCATGTTGACACCCAATTTTTACACTCCACACTGCAGATTAATTTTGAGCTTTTTCAATTTTAAAATAATTGTTCTTATAAAATCAAAATATTTTCAAAATCAATTTCCATGATAATTTTGTCATTTTAAGTAAGAATATATGTTTTGTATTTAATTACATGGAATTATATAATTTTTACTTAAAAATTAATTTTGGAAATCATTTTTCAAGCAAAAATTGTGTTTCAATTGAGAATGATTTGTTTTTCTCAAAATTGACTTAATTTGGAGATTAATTGAATATGTAATCTCTTATGCTTTAAATGAAATAATTATTTTTACTTTGTTTGAATTAAAGAAGCTCAAATAATTAATTTGGATAAATTTATCTATTCCAATTTTAGCCTAATTGCTCTAATCAAGTCAATTTGGTTATTCTTTAAATTGAATCTCGCCACATTTGCAAGAAAAGTGGCCATCCTTTAAATGGTTTTTTAATCTTCATTCAGCCAAAGATTTGGCCCTAGGAAAATATTCCCCAGTCCCAAATCCCTCCTAAAACCCGTTCCAGCCCAACTCCCTCTTCACACCTTATACCCCATTTTTCTCTTCTTCTTTCTAAACACCAAACAAACCCTTATACTACCTCTCTCTCTCTCTCTCTCTCTTCGTCAAAACAGACGACAACGGCGACAACCAACAGCTCCAAATGACTCTCAAAACCCCAGAAATTGTCAACAATCATCCATCTATGTCTGTTTAGCGAGCTGGCAAACCCAAAAACTTCTAAAAGATTCTCGAACCAATCAACCTCATCGCTCCAACATTTTAATCCCTGAAATTGCGGTGGGGAACGTTTGAAATCATCGTCTCTTGATCGATTTTTTACCTCAAAGGTACAAACATGTCCTCATCTTGGAGAATTGGGAATCTGAATTTCAAATTCTCAAACCCCATCCAGAAATTCCTAAGTTTTCCCCCTGAATTTCATCTCTAATTTTCCCTATAAATACCCACCTTCATCTTCACTGCAAAGGCAGTTTTTGGGTAGCAAAGTCTTGGAGAGTTATTTTCTCCGACTATTGGGGAAATTCGAAAAATCAAGGTGAGATTCGAAGTGAAAATCATTGTTGTCTTTAGTTTTCGTGGTTAATTTTTCTCTTGCTATTTGAAAACCAAGAACGTCAAGTTTCCAGTTCGTTGGAAAGTCGAGGTTCTCTGGTTGAAGCTCAACTCATCTGGTCCCAGGTCTGCTGCCCAAAAATAGGTAAAAGCTATGTCTTCTTCACCTCTTTTTTTTCTTGTTTTCTATCTGGTAGGCTGTGGTATTCTGAGAATGTTGGTGTCGCCTGTATGTTGTTGTTTTCATTTGATTGAATGTTGTTTCTGGATATTTGGTTAAGGAAGTGATGAGTTGAACTTTGGGGAATGGTTGATCTTTGGGGAAGGCTTTGAACCCACAGGTTTGTCTTTTCCCAATGGCTCCTAAAAACCTGAGGCTCCTCTATTTTCCTAACTGTTTTCTTAAGTAAGTTGATGTGTAGTAGAATTTTTAATCTGTTAAGCACATTTCTGGTAATTCCCTGGTTAATTCGTAACTTTGAAGCTTTTGGATGGTCTGTTGTTGTGTTATGGCTTGTTTAATTGTTTTTCTCTTATCTGTAAAATGGATGATCGAAACAGTCATCCCTAAATATGGATAGCACTGTTTTAGACCATGTTCGAAGACTTCCATGGTTCATCATACCATGTGAAGCTCCGAGGATCCAGGTTCTTCGAGATAACTTGTTAGTTATTCTCGAAAACAACCTTTAGGATACAGCTAAGGTCTTGATTATTTGTTATTTGGTATATGGGATATTGAGCTTTTTTCTGTTTATAACCTAAGGTCTACTCTTTAAGCTCAATCCATTGTCCCTGTATCTGTTCAAATTAGGGATCAGCAGATGTTATCTTGATTAATTTGCTTGATTATTGAGCCTGCATACAATCTGCTTGATGAACATTGAGATTATTGGAGTTCGTTGCTAAATATCAATAAAGGCGAAAGTGTAAAAAATGGTTCCCAATTCCTAACTTAGACTTAAGTACACTTTTGTTTGGCTATAAAGATCTTTCACTTAAGCTAGTTAATGTGATGTTTAGCTCTAAAACAAAGTGTGAAGGTTACAAAGCTTCTTGAACCAAGTCTCAAGGATCAAGATTCTCTTGGGAGAGACTAAGGTTAGATTGCTCTGCTAAAACCCAACCAATAGAACGATTTTGATGTCTAAACAGAGATCATGTTCTTCTGCTTCTCTAAATCCTCTATGATTTCTTCTCATGTTTATCTTTTGCTACTTTAAGGAAGCAATGATCAGTTGAGTAATCATCTAGTTAAAACAAGTATACAGGTTTATGTTTCCCTATCTTGAGTTCGTCTTCTTGATTATTTGGTGTTGTTGTTAAGAAGAATTAAAAGATCAATCCTTTGAAAACAGGTCATCCCCTATTTTCTTCTTTTATTTTTCATTTGTTGTAAAACTGAGACATTCATTTTTGGTTAAGGATCAACAATATTATCTCTTTAGCTGGGGTTTCCTTTTGTTTGATCAAATAGCAAACTTCTTTTTCTTGAATATGGGTTGTGTTTTTCTTTCCTGAACCTTTTTGATTGAATCTAAATGTATGAATTGATTTTTTTTTTAGTAGAAGTCTTTTCCAGTAGCTAAATGTTGAGTCTTCTAAGATAACCGTGCATATTACTTAGTGAAAACTTGTCTTGAGGCTAAAATTGCTTTAAATGAACTGCTATGTCCATTTGTAATTAGTAGAACTCCCAATATGTTTTCTTGAAAGACATAACTAGTTGGCAACATGTCATTGTTTCTCACTATGAGTCTATGAATTGGCTACCTTCGAATATATAAATTGTTGTATTTTGTACGAGTTTTTCTTATGATTTACTGCTTATGACTTGGATTTTGCTTTGAATTGATAATTAATCCTTCACTTTTCTTTTTCTCTGTGCATGAACCTTCCATTTGAGTCTTTGGACTCTTGCCTTGTATCTTCCCTTCTAGAGTCACTAGTATACACTGATATACATCAGTATACTAGTGATATGTAGCAGCATACAAGTCTTGTAGCCGGTATACAAGAGTCAAGAAGAAAAAATGGATAAATGAAAGCCGATATAGAAGTTTTGGGAGCTGAAAACGTAAAGTATACAGTTGATATACAAAATGTATACAACTGATATACAAGTTGAAAAATGGACTAAACCCATTAAATGTTAAGTCCAAGATCGGACAGATTGGATAATGGGCCTGAAAGCCCAATTCCTCTACCCTCTTCTTATGTATTTATTTAGTTTGAATTATTTATAATTAATTGTAACTAACTCTTTTAATTAACCTAAATAGATCCATTAAAGATGTTCCATTTTTAATTTTATCTTGGTTTCATTTTCTTGTAAATTTTTTTTGTTCAAATTTCGTCACTTAATTTAGTTGGGTTAAAATGAGTAAAAGTTGGATTTTGTGTTAATTTTACTAAAAAGGACCTTTTCAAATAAAGATGTTCTCTTACCCCTTTCATGTGATCATTAGTCTTATTTAGACTTCAATCTATTCACAACAAGATGTTTTATCCTAAAATCGTCTTATTTAAACGAATTTCTCTTTAATCGAATACGCAACTCTTTTTCTTTAATTAATAATTGTTAAATAAATTGGCAAGATTTTGAATCTTTAAAAAATCAAAAGTTTTCATGCAAATTTAAACTCTTTCAAAATTAGTCATTTTCAAGTTAGTCAAAATTATTTTGGTCAACCGTTATTTTTTAAACGGATGTTCTTAAGTGCCTTAAAACCCTTCTTAAGACGTTACTTTAACCCTTACCCATTTTCTCTAATTTTAAAGATTTATTTCTGTTCTTAAGTCTTTGAAATTCTTTTAAGTTTTTTCTTAATTTCTTTATTAAAAAATTAAGTGGCGACTATGTCTTGTTTCAGAATTGTTTTAAAATTTTCTTTAAAGTTTTGAAATAATTTCTAAGTGTCAAAAACCTTTTTTTTTAATTTATTTTTCCTTATTTTCAATAAACAATCCGAAAAGAAATAAAACAGAAATGGCGACTCCGTGGGGATTTATTTAGGTTCTAACCAAAAATTTAAACTGTTTTTGACTAACTTTATGTGACTAACTATTCAAAATATTGTAATAGTTAGTAAATTTTGATTATTATTTGCTTTTATGTGTTTACTTATTGCAAATATATTGTCATTGCATTTTATAGCATATTCCGCCACATGGCATGCAATTTTATTTATATTTTAGGAAAGCTCACGATCCCATGGCTTCTCGCTATAAATAACACTTTCTCAAAAATACGATAGTTTACGGGTACGTCATGCGTTCAATGATTATCGTATTTTCAACCCAAGTTGTCCATTTGGGACCCGGTCTATTTCAAAACAAACCCACTCTAGACACCTAGCGTAGAGCTAAACCAAAATCCATTTTTAGGCATTGGCCTAGGATGACCCAATACCTTAAGGGTATTGGGCCCATTAGAAAGGACCACCTTGCGTCTTTTGACCACGAGTATTGGATGGTACGAACCATTGTCCCTCGGGTTTGGGCATTATATAGGTGGTTTTCAAAAGAAAATCTTCATCCGGAAGGTGTTCGAAAATTTCAAAAAGTCCAAGAATTTTGAGAATGAAGGACCTTCCATTGCGGACTAGTTTAGGAATGTACCCCTGCGTGGGACTAACATTTATTGTACATCCCTTTCCCTTGTCTTGTATCCCTATTCAATTCATTCATAAAATTTGTATATGACATAATTTTTTGGGCAATGGAACGTCTTACAAACGACATACATATCCTTCAGTTTGTTAGGCCTACCTTTGGCATAAAAAGGTCACATATTTGTATAGGACGCGCTATAAGCTGTTACGTGATATAATTGTCTTATATGCTTATGTGTGTTGCTTAAATCAAAGGTGAATCAATCCACTCCTATTTGATATTTTAGAACCGCTCAGCAAAATATAAGCCTACCACACAAAATTCCGACCAAAAAATTCAAGTCCTTCATGTTCCTAGAAAAAAAATCCTAAACCTTTTATTTTCGTGAAACCTCTAAAGCTTACTCCTATCTCTCAGGGAAGACTGACTTGCCAACCCGAACTACGTAAGGTCTAATTTCTCCTTCGTAGGATACATTTGCAACCGTTCAGGGCTCGATCCTTATAGGTAAAAATCTTCATTTTCCCCATATTTTGGCAAGAAGATTAAAGAATTTTTCTAGAAGATCAAAATTTGACACGAGTCAACTTTTTTGTCAAATCACTCATTCCAAAGTCAACGGACAAATTCCTGTCTGTTTGATTCTTTCTCCAAACATGAATTGATTCACCTTTAATAAAGCAACATTTGTCTGTTTACATTGTGTCAAATATCTTGTATTATTTATCCTGAATGAAATCTAACATGATTACCTTTTGAGTTGTTTTTCCTGCATCAGGTAAAAGCTAAGAAAATGATCTGTGTTGACAACTAGCAAAACATCCTCACTTCAAGATAAAGTAGAAAGATCCTCCCTTGACCGTAGCTGGATAAAAAAAGAAGGAAAATAATTGATAATACTAAGGAACTAGGTTGACCAACGTGGCTATACAAGAGCCGATCCTAGCAGACCAGAGTGAGCTCATTGTGCAGCTAATGCAAAAAAATGATGAGATGCAAGAGGAAATGCGAAGGAACAGAGAATTAACTAGGATGGCCAATGCTGCGAATGCTCCAATATCTAGCGAAATGAGGCCTCTGCTTCATATTCCTTCTCTAAGTTCTCCAGAATTCAAACGTTTTCCTACCCGCTCCAATGCACCCGCTTCCTCAATTTCTAGACCACCCACCATTGATTTGATCACTCAAAATCCATTTTCTGCTAACACCTCGCATCAAATTCCTCCTTCTCTTGTCCAGCACGCTAATCAAAGTGATAATCCAAACACTTACAATCCTTAAAACGTCCCTCTAAATTCTTATATTCCTCCTACATGCCAGAATAACAATCCAAATTTCAACAACCCACAAAACATTACCTCCACATACCAAATCTCCACTCTAAATATCCCGCACCTACCACCTACCCAAAATATGCCACCCACCACCCTTCATGCCGCTATACTTAAACCCTACTTCACTTTTTCAGAAAATCTCGAGTTGGATCATTATGAGAAAAAAGAGAGATAATTGAAAGTTGTGGAGGATAAGCTTGATAAGGACATGATATTGCTAAAATAAGAGATCACCAAGATCAAAGAATCATGGAGTTCGCCCGACAAAGCGGAATTCGGCTATGATAATCTTTGTATCTATCCAGATTTAAAATTGCCTAAAGGATTTAAAATTCCAAAGTTTGAAACTTTTGATGGCACTTGAAATCCCACAGTCCATTTGAGGAGTTATTGTGACCGAATGATAGGAGCAGGCAAATATGAAGCACTACTAATGAGGCTCTTTAGCCGGAGCCTAAGCGGTGAAGCGTTGGAATGGCTTACTTTGCAAGAGTTGAAGAAATGGTCTGTATGGAATTCCTTCGCCAAAGATTTTCCTACAATGTGGAGATTGTCCCAGATAGGTATTCGCTAGATTGTATCAAGTAGAAAATCGATGAGTGTTTCCGTGACTACGCCCATCGATGGAGAAAAAAAGCAGCGAGGGTCTGACCTCTTATGACCGAGGAAGAAATTGTCGTCGTATTTATGCGAGTCCGGGAATCAGAAGTCTACAATAAGATGAGATTACCAGTCAATTCAAAATTTGCTGATTTACTCAAAATTGGTGAAACAATCGAAGAGGGCCTTAGGACTGGGAAAATTGCCAGGATCTCTACAAAGCTGGAGTCTGCAGGATTTCTAAGGAAGAAAAAGGAAGACGTATCCTCCATATATTTTGGTTCGAGCACAAGGTCTATAAAGCCATCAAAGTTTAGCCTTCAGAAGCTTTCATCATCCGAGACATACCTCTCAGCTCTAGAAGTCCTTGTCCTGCTTTCTATTCTCAAACTAGTTACCAAAATCATCAAACTCCACCTTCAAACTATAATAACTCATCTCAAAATTACCAAACACCTCCACGAAATTATCAAAGCTACCAACCAAATTTTCAAACACCATCTCCAAGCTTTGAAAAGAAACCTCCCCGAACCTTCACACCATTGGCTGAAAGTCGGACTCAACTTTTCAAAAGACTCAAAGAAGCCGGATTGATTCAACCCATTGTGCCGAGATCTGTCAATAACAACTCTCAATTTTTTAAAGCCAGACGATATTGCGTATACCATGCTGGAAGTGCTGGGCATGCTACAGAAAATTGTATCAATCTGAAATAAAAAATTCAGGACTTGATCGATCAGAAAGTTATCTCACTTCAGACAGCAAATAGCACCAACCATGGAGAAGATGCTGTCAATATGATAGAAAATGATGAATAGTGGATGGCAAGCAAGTTCATAATACAATCCAGTTTGAGAAAAGTGGAAAAATTAGAGAAAGTTGTGACTTCTCTGAACCGAAACAAGGAGTCTAAGATAATGACTACACCTTGTCAAGCATTCCCTGAAAAGCCTCCAAAATTTAGTGTAGACCACGTCCAAATCAAAGAGAATCAGTCCAAGGACAAGGTTAAGAAGAATATTGATCTGGAGCTGCCAAAGCCACTCAGTCACTTCTACCAGTCATTTCCTATATGTTTAAGTCCTTCAAGCAACGGTCCTGGGGATGGAATCAGGCATCTCTTCAAAGAATGTGATGATTTCCTAAAGGAGTTTCCTAAGGCATCAGGAATCAAAAGTTAAGGAAAAATTGCAGAATTGGACCTCCACTCCACTCATGATTTCCCGGTCACTGTGGTAGATAAAAAGACAAATTTAATTTTTTTGCAAATCAGTGATGGTCCGGATGAGGCCCGAGACCACCCTTTATTTCTTTATTTTCCTCAGCACTATTTTCCTGCTTTCCAAAAGGCATAGACTCGTATTCGTGCGAGCCATAGACAAAATTTGTGAATGTTTTCAATTTCAATGAAAGCCTCACCTATCTCAAAAATCAACTGCTTTTATTTGCCTTTCATATTTAAAATAATATTATCTAACCCTATTTAGGTATGATTTCAGTAAAATAATTTAAAACCTGTCAATGTTATATCATGTCATGAGATGAATGAACGACTGAGGTAGATGATGAATGTGAAGAGTATGATGAAAAGATTATGGTCCTCGGACGATTTGAGAATCAAGAGAAATCTAGTCAAAGAAATCATAACCGATGTCCTCCTGATAAAAGTACAAAAGAAATTCAAGTACAGGAAGCAAACAGTTGATTCTCCCACCCCCCCCCCATCAAGATAAGCATAGAGGAAAATACACACCAAGTTGACAAGACGTCATGTCATTCACAAAGTACTATCTAAAGATGTTGTCAGTGGCAGATTACCAATGTGTGGGCGAAACCAATCGATTCAGAGGCTATCAAAAGATACTATGCCTGAAGATGGTTTTTCCTTTCATTTCTTTTCATGTAATCACATTTTCTATTTTCTATCATTTTTAATAGTTTAACAATATCATCCCCTTTGTACGAACTACGTTTGACCTGAATTCTCAAGAATGAGATACGTAGGTGGCCTGTGTCGGCTTCGGTCAACCCCTTAGAAAATCTATCTTTTCCCTTCCTATCTTGAACTACGTTCGACCTGAATTCTCAAGAATGAGATACGTAGGCGGACTTTGTCGGCCTCGGTCACCCCTTTATTTATCTTCAACATTCTCCCCTATAAGTGTGGGAACTACGCTTAACCTGATTCCTGCTTCAACGGGATACGTAGGTGCCACAATGGCTCGGTCATATCACCCTAGGAAATGGAAACTGGGGAAGAATTATTGAGAAAGGAACCTCAAAAATTCAGAAGGTGAAGGTCATTTTCCAGCAAAACAGGAGTAGGCTTGCGGATATGTAGACGCCATAACAGTTCGGTCATATCACCCTAGGAAATGGAAACTGGGGCAGAATTTTTTAAAAAGGAATTTCAAAAATTCAGAAGGCGAAGATCATACTCCAACAAGTCAGAATGCAAACTATGCCAAAGAGCAACTGAAATGGATCTCGAGAAAGAATCTCATAATCTCCACAGACTTTCAAGTCTCATATCAACGAGATGAGATTCGTCACGAGACCTTTAACTGGGGCAAAAAATTTGGGGAGGACCTCAAAATTTCCACCAAACTTCATTCAAGGATTCAGAAATAAATTCCAAAGAATTCTCCAGCACCAGAAGAACAGAGTCTATTTCAGAAATCCTCAGTTGCGAAAAAATCCAAAGTGGATTAGTCCCAGCCACGATATATTTCTCGAAAATCATTCTCTCCAGATAGGATGTTGAAGGATCTCCAGAGTCCTCCAGCAATATGTCAGATATGTCAAGGCCTCAAGTGAAGGACGTTCATTGGCTAGTAAATGACATGACAATATTGGCAGAGATTTTTTCAAAATTTCTTCAAAATCGTTATTTTTCAAAACTTAGCCAAAGTCCTTATGAATTATTTTCTCCTTCATAAATTAAGTTTGTCTTACATCTGCCATAACCTGGGAAATTGAGGTAGGCGCCCGAGAATGATAAGCAACCAAAGATGATAGAATAAGGAGCAGGAAATCGAAGAAAGTCAACACAGAATAGTTTCGCCAAAACTAACAATTTTTTTTGTGGATGCAGGTTATTCTAAAGAAGTGTTAGTGATCGGCAAAAGCCTATAACTATACGGCGTATTCAAAGCAGTACAATGAGACTGAATACCTAAAGTCAACGAAGAAGAACTGAGACTACTGGGAGAAGCCAAAGACGGCAAAGTTTTTCAAGACTAATGAATTTTCTTGTGGTTGCAGGGACCATTAGATAAAGAAAGATCAATGACATCCTCCTCAAGACTCCAGCAAATCGGGGATCACAATAAATACACGATGTTTAAGGATGATATTTATGATTTTTCCCAGAAATATATTTTCAGTCACCCACTCAATCAAAGTTATTTTGATTATGAATGCTTTCCTTAAAGGTTTTTCCTGAATTTGATTGTGGTCACTAGTAAAAGAGACACTGAGTCTACTAATCATTTACATTGAGTGCATGTACACGCCAAGAAGTCAAAATATTAGCAAAGAGATTAAAGGTGATGTGTTCTGACAATTACCGCGAAGAGCCATTTACATGTTTATGTTTGTCACAAGGTCCATCATCTGCAAACTGCCTCATGGGCTTTATCTTATCTATCATGGCACTTCTAAGTTGTAACAACGGAAATGTGCAAGGTGTCTAAGTCGCATCAACGGGAATGTGCAAATCATGGCACTTCTAAGTCGCAACAACGGAAATGCACAAGGTGTCTAAGTTGCAGCAATGGAAATGCACAAATCATGGCACTTCTAAGTCGCAACAACAGAAATGTGCAAGGTGTTTAAGTCGCAGCAACCAGAATGCGTAAATCATGGCACTTCTAAGTCGCAACAACGGGAATGCGCAAGGTGTCTAAGTCACAGCAACAGGAATGTACATTATACTTGTAAGGCACAAACAACGGGAATGTGCAAAGTGTTCAAGCCATAGCAATAAGAATGCACTGAAGACACAAGATCAAATGATGTTCTCCACCAGGGTTAAAGAAAATATACCATCCAAGGGAATTCTATAAGACGCCATCTGAATCGGACGATGAACTATATTGCCCAAAAATTTGACAGACTAAGAGCCATTTGTAAGATGCAGCGATATCTGAAATAGGATAGTGTGCAAGATCACCCAAGATTTGGCAATTCAAGGGTAATTTGTAAGTCGCAACAATATCTGAACTTGGATAAATGTGCAAGGCTACCAAAATTTGATAGTTCGAGGGTTATCTATAAGCCGCGTCATATCCAAGTTGATTATGTGCAGGACTACCCAAAAACTAACAAATCAAGGAAAATATGTAAGTCGCGACACATACAAAATCAGATAAAAATGCAGGATTACCTAAAGACTGACAATTCAAGGAACATCTATAAGTCGTTTCTATCAAAAGTTAGATGATGTGCAAGATTACTTGAGTTTTGACAATTCAAGGGATGTCCATAAGTTGCATCGATATGAAAGATGCGCAAGACTTACCCGAAGTCATAAATTCTCACCAATAGCTGAGAGGTCTATCATATAAGAAACTACTATAAGCGGTCACGAAGACCATCATATTCAAACGACCAAGAAAGTCATCGCATTTGAAAAATCATTACGGTTCATTGCCACAAAGGCAATCATATTTGACAGTCGCAAGGGCTATTATGGCTATTATCACAAAGTTATTATAAATGGTTACGAGGTACACACTTCGATATTGGGTCGACCCCAATAAATGGTATTTATATTTTTTCCCACTCGAGGGCTTATACTTACAATTGTGTTTGAGTCGACCCCCCATAAGCGGTCTATATATTTGCTCGCCCACTCGAGGGTTTACACTCAAACTTTGTTGGGCAATCCACCCCATAAGTGGCATATTCATGTGGAGACGTCCACTTTTCTTTGGTAGATTTATATATTCGCCAATATGTTTCTTACTTTGCTAGTTTGAGTCATCTGCCCTAAAAAGTGACTATCAGGGTAATTGCATGCATGTTTCGCTTTGCATTGCAATCATTAGGCTAACTCTATCACTATGAAATGCCTATTATTGAGCTTATTATAGTTGGATTATCAACACTTCTAAGCCGCAACAATGGAAATACGCAAAGTGTATGCGCAAATCTCAACACTTCTAAGCTGCAAATATGGAAATGCGCAAAGTGTTCAAGTCGCGGCAATGAAAATGCGCAAATCTCAACACTTCTAAGCTACAACAACGTGAATGCGCAAAGTGTTCAAGTCACAGCAATGGGAATATGCAAATCTAACACATCTAAGCCGCAACAATGAGAATGTGCAAAGTGTTCAAGTCACAGCAACTTGAATGTGCAAATCTAACACTTCTAAGCCATAACAACGGGAACACGCAAAGTGTTCAAGTCACAGCAATGGGAATGTGAAAATCTAGAACTTCTAAGTCGCAACAACGGGAATGCACAAGGTGTCTAAGTTGAAACAACGGGAATGTGCACTAGGTACAGTACTACCAAATCACTACAAACGGTTACGAGGACCATTACATTACAAAGGGCTACAAAGGTCTTCATATTAAAAGATCATCATGCTCAACTACCACAAAGTCAATCATGTTCGATGGCTGCGAAGGCTATCATGTCTACTTGTCGTTGAAGTCAAGACAGGGACCGGAGAGAATGGAATCTTCTCCAAAAAACAATTGACGTGAAAAATGAGATACAAAGCTATTTCTCCTTATTGAGATACTTTACTACTATCAATTTTGTTTCAAAATATTGCCGAGAACATCCGAGAGGATGAAAATCTCAAACCATAACAACAGGTTCAAAACACATCAAAAGATGTCACAACACCTGATTTGGACATAATCCAAGGATGAGGTATGGCAATAGAACTATTTCTCTAAATTGAATTATGTTACTAATAACTATCTTGTTTTGAGATATTTCCGAGAGCATCCGAGAGGATCAAATTCTCAAAATAAAACCACAGGTGCGGACTACGCCAAAAAGGACGCAGCACAACATGAAACTTTTTCTTGGCAGCAAACTAGGACATAGTTCGAAGAGGAGTATCAAATTCTTTAGACGCGAGTTGAGGATCGACTTCCACTTCAATCAAACCACACTCCTGTTAGAAGGTATGTGGGTATTTTTCATATTTTCTAGCGTCAGTTTAGCATCCAGGGTATTTTCTGAACTCACACTGGAAGCAATATTCCTTCTCTTTCAATTCTGGGTGACAATGCACCTCGAGCTTTGGAGATTATATTCGTGTAAGTTCTTATTTATGAGTGTAAAGCATGCCACATTCATAATAAAGATGTTGCAAGCCTCTTTTCCGTAACTCAATTCTTTGTCACTCACCTTAAACCACAAAGGTTATCTTAGCATAAAAGATTACCTTTTCCACCGATTGAATCGAACTACAAGTAGTCTGATTCCCTGAGTCCTGGGATATGTAGGCAGGCTCTATGTTGAAAACTCGGATGCATTCCAAACCCCCCCCAATCGCCTTACTCTCCATCTTTTCGGTCTCTCCGTACTCTAAAACTGGATAGTTTGGAATTCTTTCAAAATTGTGTGTAAAATCAAGTATCTTGAACTACAAGTGGCCTGAATTCTCATATAACCTGAGATATTTAGGAAATCCAACACCAGGGTTCGGCCATAATTCCTTGAAAATTCATCCTAGCTTCCAATAGATGAACTAGTGGTCGGATAAAATTGGGATCGTCAATTCCCTTTGGCTAGGGTTCATTGCACTCACCCTACCCAAAGGGAGGGGCAGTTGTTGACACCCAATTTTTATCTTCCACACTGCAGATTAATTTTGAGCTTTTTCAATTTTAAAATAATTGTTCTCATAAAATCAAAATATTTTCAAAATCAATTTCCATGATAATTTTGTCATTTTAAGTAAGAATATATATTATGTATCTAATTACATGGAATTATATAATTTATACTTAAAATGTATTTTTTGAAAATCATTTTTCAAGTAAAAAAATCGTGTTTCAATTGAGAATAATTTATTTTTCTTAAAATTGACGTAATTTGGAGATTAATTGAATTTGTAATCTCTTATGCTTTAAATGAAATGATTATTTTTACTTTGTTTGAATTAAAGAAGCTCAAATAATTAATTTGGACAAATTTATCTATTCCAATTTTAGCCTAATTGCTCTAATCAAGTCAATTTGGTTATTCTTTAAATTGAATCTGGCCACATTTGCAAGAAAAGTGGCCATCCTTTAAATGGTTTTTTAATCCTCATTCAGCCAAAGATTTGGCCCAAGGAAAATATTCCCCAGTCCCAAATCCCTCCTAAAACCCGGTCCAGCCCAACTCCCTCTTCACACCTTATACCCCATTTTTCTCTTCTTCTTTCTAAACACCAAACAAACCCTTATACTACCTCTCTCTTTCTCTCTCTTCATCAAAACAGATGACAACGGCGACAACCAATAGCTCCAAATGACTCTCAAAACCCCAGAAATTGTCAACAATCCTCCATCTATGTCTGTTTAGCGAGCTGGCAAACCCAGAAACTTCTAAAAGATTCTCGAACCAATCAACCTCATCGCTCCAACATTTTAATCCCTGAAATTGCGGTGGGGAATGTTTGAAATCATCGTCTCTTGATTGATTTTGTACCTCAAAGGTACAAACGTGTCCTCATCTTGGAGAATTGGCAATTTGAATTTCAAATTCTCAAACCCCATCTGGAAATTCCCAAGTTTTTCCCCCTGAATTTCATCTCTAGTTTTCCCTATAAATACCCACCTTCATCTTCACTGTAAAGGTAGTTTTTGGGGTAACAAAGTATTGGAGAGTCATTTTCTCTGACTGTTGGGGAAACCCAAAAAATCAAGGCGAGATTTGAAGTGAAAATCATTGTTGTCTTTAGTTTTCATGGTTAATTTTTCTCTTTCTATTTGAAAACCAAGAACGCCAAGTTTTCAGTTCGTCGGAAAGTCGAGGTTCTCTGGTTGAAGCTCAACTTATCTCATCCCAGTTCTGCTGCCCAAAAACAGGTAAAAGCTCCGTCTTTTTCACCTCTTTTTTTCTTGTTTTCTATCTGGTTGGCTGTGGTATTCTGAGAATGTTGGTGTCACCTATATGTTGTTGTTTTTGTTTGATTGAATGTTGTTTCTGAATATTTGATTAAGGAAGTGATGAGTTGAACTTTAGGGAATGGTTGAGCTTTGGGGAAAGTTTTGAACCCACAGGTTTGGATTTTCCCAATGGCTCCTAAAGACCTGAGGCTCCTCTATTTTCCTCACTGTTTGCTTAAGTAAGTTGATGTGTAGTAGAATTTTTAATCTGTTAAGCACGTTTCTGGTAATTCTATGGTTAATTCGTAACTTTGAAGCTTTTGGATGGTCTTTTGTTGTGTTATGGCTCGTTTAATAGTTTTTCTCTTTTCTGTAAAATGGATGATCGAAACAGTCATCCCCAAGGATGGATAGCACTGTTTTAGACCATCTTCAAAGACTTCCATGGTTTATCATACCATGTGAAGCTCTGAGGATCCACGTTCTTCGAGATAACTTGTTAGTTATTCTCGAAAACAACCTTCAGGATACAGCTAAGGTCTTAGAAGAAAACCTCAACCCTCTATTGATGAACTGCACCTTTCAACTGAAGTAATATGGGATCATTGTCCTATTTCTCTTCAACCTTCACTACCAATGAACATTCTGACCCATTATGGACTATCACACCGCCATCTGTCGTGTCCATAAGGCAAACTCCTAAACGAGAAAGCCTGTGAACATATCTGGCTAATTCTTTCTTCTCTTTCCCAAAATGTGACACACTACCCATAGACAGCCTACTGAGGGCATCAGCCACTACGTTGGCCTTACCCGTATGGTAGAGCACATTCATATCATAGTCTTTGAGGAACTCAAGCCATCTCCTCTGATGAAGATTCAACTCTTTCTGGGTGTACACGTACTGGAGGCTTTTATGATCTGTGAATACATCAACATGAATATCATACAAGTAGTATCTCCAAATCTTTAGGGCAAACACAATAGCTGCAAGCTCGAGGTCATGAGTCGGGTATTTCTTCTCATGGACCTTAGCTTTCTAGAAGCATAAGCTATGACCTTACCCTGCTGCATTAAAACATAACTCAGGCCGACCCTGGATGCATCACAGTAAACCACGTAGCCATCTGAACCCTCTGGTAGAGTTAAAATGGGAGCCGTAGTCAACCTGGTCTTCAGTTTTAAGAATATTTTCTAACACTCATCTGACCACTGGAACTTGATCTTTTTCTGAGTCAACTTGGTCAATGGGGCATCTATGGATGAAAATCCTTCAATGAATCTCCTGTTGTAGCCAGCCAAACCCAAGAAACTTCTAATGTCCGACAGAGAAGTGGGTCTAGGCCAACTCTTTACTGCCTCTATCTTCTGAGAATCCACTCAAATTCCTTCACTGGATACCACATGATCGAGGAAAGCGATAGATTGCAACCAAAATTCAAACTTGCTGAACTTAGTGAATAGTTGTCAATCCTTAAGAGTTTGTAGAACAACCCTCAGATGAGTCGTATGCTCCTCCTCATTCTGAGAATATATGAGAATATCATCAATGAAGATGATGATGAACTATTCCAAATATTATTTGAACACCCTGTTCATTAAGTCCAAGAAAGCTGAAGGAGCATTGGTTAGTCTAAATGACATAACTACAAATTCATAATGACCATACTGAGTCCTGAAGGTTGTCTTCGGAATGTCACTATCTCTGAATCTGAGCTGATGATAGCCGGATCTGAGGCCTATCTTAGAAAGACAACTAGCACCCTAAAGTTGGTCAAACAAGTCATCAATCCTGGGGATTGGATATTTATTCTTGATTGTGACTTTGTTCAACTGATGGTAGTTGATGCACATCTTGAGAGAACCGTCTTTCTTGCACACGAAGAGAACTGGATCACCCCATGGAGAGATATTGGGTCCGATGAAGCCCTTATCTAGAAGTTCATTCAACTGTTCTTTCAATTCCTTACACTCATATGGAGCCATTCTGTAAGGAGGAATCAAAATAGACTGGGTATTTGGAAGGAGATCTATTCTGAAGTCAATTTCCCCTTCGGGAGGAACTCCGGGAAGATATTCTGAAAATACTTCTGGGAAATCACTCACCACTGGCACTGACTACAGATTTAGGGTTTCGGAGTTGGAATCCTTACTCAAACAAGATGGTAGATATACCCCTTGGAAATTATTTTTTTGGCCTTAAGGTAAGCGATGAATCGACCTATAGGCACCGAGGTACTACCCTTCCATTCTAAGACTGGCTTGTTTGGAAATTGAAAGTGAACGATCCTAGTTTTGCGGTCAACTAAGGCATAATAGGAATGTAACTAATCCATGCCTAGAATAACATCAAAGTCAGTCATTTCTAACTCTACTAAATCGGCTGAGGTAACTTTCTGGGAAAATGTGATAGGGCAATTTTTGTATACCCGTTTGGCTATAACTGGGTCACCAACTAGAGTAGAGACTGAGAAGGGTTCTAGGAGGATTTTTGGACTGACACCGAAATTCACTGCTAGATATAGAGTTACAAAAGAAAGTGTAGCCCCTGGGTCTAACAATGCATAGACATCTAAATGGAAGACTTGTAACTTACCCGTGACCACATTAGGAGAATACTCCTGGTCCTGTCGAGTCTAAAGGGCATACAACCTATTCTTGCGCTGCCCACCACTTGTATCGTATGAGGCACCCTGTTGAGTAGGGCGACCCGCTGAAGTTGTTGTAGAACTGGTCTGATTCTACAAATAAGTATCCCTGCCCTTCTAAGAATTTACAGGGCACTCCTTCATCCTGTGGCCTATCTTACCACACCCAAAGCAGTTACCACTGCTCGCCATACACTCACCCTAGTAGTTCTTACCATACTTCTTACAAACTGGATGGGTGCGCCCACTAGTAACTATACCTTGGGAATTAGAGCCTGGTGCTCTATCATGTCAATCCTGTCTGAACTTAGACACTGGGGCACTAGCAGAAAATAGGGCTAGAGCTGAAGATTTTTGATGGAACTGAGGGTGATTAGCACCTTCTAACCTCTGCTGAGAGTAGCTAAAGTCACCTGTCCTAGCTCTCTTGTTTTCTCCTCCCCTTTCTTTGATTTTCTCTTCGTCAATCTGCTGAGCATAGGTAACCAACCTGGAAAAATCCATCTCCTTAACCAGCATAGCAGTCTTGCACTCCTTGACCACATCATCAGACACGCCAAATACGAACTTACTCATACGGGCCCTGGAGTCAGATACTATTGTTGGAGCATACTTAGACAATTAAGTAAACTTGAGTGCATACTCCTTCACACTCATATCATTCTTCTTCGTGTTGATGAACTCTTGGAACTTGGCTTCCCTGAGATCAAGTGGGAAGAACCTAACCATAAATGCAGTCTTAAAGTGGTTCCAATCCACTGGACATGCATTAGTACAATGGGACTCCTTCCACTGCTGATACCAAGTATAAGCCACTTTCTTCAGCTGATAGGCAGATAAATTTGCACTCTCGACTGGAGTGACACCCATAATATTTGTTACCTTCTGAATGTCGTCAAAAAACTCTTGTGGATCCTCTTCTGATTTAGACCCATGATATTCCAAAGAGTTCATCTGAGTGGTCCTGGACTATAGCTGTAGCAGTGTTAGTCTGAGGTAGAGCTGGTGCCACAGCCTGCTGATTGACCTGAGCGGTCATGGCCTGAGCAAGAACTTGGAACGCAGCCCTGAATTCAATATGCATGACTTGCTCATTCAATGGGTTTGTGGGAGCTACTGGTGCTGGCTGATTCTTGACGTTAGCTCTTTTTGGAGGCATTTTCTGAAATGCAAAAAGCATGAGTTAGAAGGATATTAAATAGAGTTCATACTCTATAGCACGAGTTGGAAAATAATGAAGGGAAGTTATTCCTAATGATATCTCATAGCTTCTCCCCCATAGGTGTGGCGCGCTTCACACCCATGAAAAGGACTCTACTTGATGCGGCTTTAAGACACCCTAGGACACTTAAGCCTGATTCTTTGATACCAAGTTTGTCACGCTCCAAGATTACCCTCTAAACGTAACACGGTGCTTAGTATCACGAGTGACCCCAAGCTAACCCATGGTCTGGCATTTCTAAACTATTTCAAGTAAAAACATATATTGTACAGAAGCTGAAAATAGTTAAATAACTGAAGTGGGGAAAGAGCCCCAAAACATGTCTGCATAGGAATATATAAGAATATCATGATGTCTGTAAAATAATACTAACAACTCAATAGTTGAAACTAGTCTATGTCTGAAAGCCTCTAACTGATATGAGTTATTTGGATATGCCTCCAGCTAAGTCTAATAAGCTAAAACTAAAAGTAAAGGTTGAAGATAAAGCATGATTGTCGTCCCCGAACTATGAGGACTCACCACTGAAGTTGCTAAGTACGGGATGGAATTTGAGCTAAGCGCGGTCTAGATGTTGAACATCTGAACCTACATCATGCAATGATGTAGCACAAAAGTATGTGTCAGTACTTCGAATGTACTGAGAATGCGGGATATGTGCTAAGCTGAAAACACAAGGACTAAACATGGAAATATGTATACTGAATCATAAACTGAGAAGTAAGCTAAAATGCAATGACTAGATAAATATCATGAATTTTATATAGCATGCTGAACTGGATAACTAAATTTAAGGTCAATGCAATAGGAGTCTGACTGTAGGAGATACTATTAACTGACATACCCCAAGCTGAGCTAACTGTGGGGCCAACCTGTAACCCTGGATGGGAGGGTGTTCATATCTTGCCAAGGGTATGAACAAGTCTGACGTGGATCCACTAACTGATGCCCACAAGGGACAAGGGTGTCAAGCCTAATCTGACGGGGGACCCCTCTAGAACCTACAGTGGCGTCGTAGTTCTGGGACTCAGGGAGTGCTACTAAAGGTCTCAACCTAAATTGGCGAGTAAGCCTTCATCCCTTCATCAGCTCGGTACAAAGTCGACTCCCTACTGAATACATAAGCAATGAAACACAAGCTGAAATGTTGGATAGCTCAATACTGATAGTTATCTGAGAATGAAATGTACATATATACTGAAACATGATAGCATTCTATTATGAAGTATGACTGTCTGAATTATCTGGCTAGAAAGTGTAAATCATGAATACTGAATTTCAATACAAACTAGGGTTACTGAATTTACATGTGATTATGCTAATTCCCCAAGAAATATGTATCTAATTACACTTAAACCATAGCATCTGAATTTAAAGGAATCCCTATGATTTAGGAACCTTAGGTCTGAATATTTCATGAAGAACTTAAGAGCTTGACTGAATTCTAGGGACCTAATGGGTGAAAGGAACCCACTAGTGAAATCCCACATACCTGGAGAAGAAACTATGGAGGAAAACCTTGGGTTCAGGGCTGAGTTTTAAGAAGACCTCCTGCTTGTTCTTGAGAGAAAATTGTTGCCTTTTTTGTTTCTTTTCTTTCTAAGTCTGATGATTTTTGGAGAATAGATGATTTAGGTGGTTTTTTACTAATAAACTAGGCTTAGAATAACCAAAACATCATAGCTTAGGCATTAAAAGAGGTAGGAAAAGTCTGGAATGCCCCTGGAAAATTTAAAAGAAAACTATTGAAATTCGTGACTGGGGTTCCATGGATAGGTTCCACGACTCGTGGAACCCTGTCGTGGTTCCCGGGCCTTTTTGTCTATCTGCGAGTCTGAGTTCCACAAATTGGGTTCATGACCCGTGGAACCATCCACAGTTTGTGGAATCCTATCATGGTTTGTGAGGTATTGATGACCCTCAGGTCTGAGTCCCACGAGACCATTCCACAACTCGTGGATCATTCCACGATTCGTGGAAATAGGTCGTGGTTTCATGGGGACAGTTGGGCCTCGGGTCTGAGTTCCACGAGTGGAATCCATGACTCGTGAATCATTCCACGGTTCATGGTTATGAATCGTGGTCTTGACCCCAACTTGGTTGGTCTCTAACTGAGTTCCACGAGTCTAGTCCACTGCTCATGGATCTGACTCTTGGAATGGCTGACACTTGGAATTTTATTTCTTTCTGGTTTTTTGATCTGAGTCTAGGCTTGGAAGTTCTGGGGTGTTACATCATTTATGCCAATAACATGCGACCCTGGTTCACAAAAGAACCACCTTGTAACTTAAGCACACTAACCCATCCCTTCAAGGACCAACTATACGCAAAATAATAATAAATTCTGGCCCTCTCAGGAGCCCAACATGTGAAGAACAAAAAGTAACAATTAGACCCGTAACAATATAATTCCAGACTCTCAGTCTTTCTTCAAAACTTATCAACCACATGGAATAGGTTCAACAACCAACTTAAACACTGAGTAAGTAACAATAGCATATATCATTTTTATCCTTCCCGGACTGACCAAGTATCCTTATACCAACACCTAGTGTTAACATACAATGCTCGGTCCACCCCAGGACCAACCCCACAATTAAGTATAACAGCCCTGCCTCTCAAGGACCAACTTACACAATCATAAATTTAGCAATCAACCCAGTCCAATCATGGAACCTTTGATAAACACAGTCAACAATGCATAAATAAACCTATAACAGGCGTGGTACCCGAGCTAACTAATATAGAACCTTTACCAGGTGTGGTACCCAAGCGAACCATTAGTATCCTGTACCATCCATGGTACCCGAGCCAACCGAATATGTATTCCATACCAGGTGTGGTACCCGAGCCAACCAATATGTAACCAGTACCAGGCGTGGTACCCAAGCCAACCGAATGTCACACAAATCCAACAATCAACAAACAATGAACAAAAGCATACTTGTAAACCAACAAGCACAAAACCAAGTTCATTTTACAAGACTGATAACTGGATAATTTGACATTCATCATCTCATTCCCTAAGCATGAAAACTCACACAATACTAAGCGACAGTATATGAACATATATTGCATATTGGGTAAAACAATAACCATCACCTACCCCAACCCCAGGTACAAAACTCAATCTTGAATCCTGTCCGAAGACTAAATCCCCGTTCACCCCCTTTTGACACATAACCAGTAGCTACATCAATTCCAGACTACTCCTAAGACAGATACAACATTGGGAAGACCTCCCTTAACCTTGGTAATTCAACCATTCTTGTTATTCTATTATTTTATACCAAATCATTTCCGAAGACTCCCTTTTTTACTAGCCACTTAACTATCCAAAGCATTTCCGGTTCCCCAAACCTTTCTGACACTCTAGTCCCAGGACTCTATCATCATACAACACATAATAATCATAAACAACCTAGAATAAAAACACATCACTCTAATATTATCAATACATAATTAATAAACCAACCAAACCATACAATGTTCCTCCAAACTCCATGCCCGAAGGCCTAACATGAATTCTCCTTTCTGTCTATAACAACAATATGAAATAGAAATAGGTATAAATCTACTCAATGAAAAGAACCTAGCCTACCTGGATGCCAAGCAGCTGCACGATGCATTTTCTAGCTCCGTGAAGGCGTTCCCTGATGATTGACAAGCTCAAATCCGTGGTTTCGTGTCCTTTTAGACGAAATCTCCCCTCCTCATGGCTCTCAAGTCTTGGAGTAGCCTAGAAGGGATTTTGGAGGAGCCCCCTTCTGTTCTTGGGGCTGAAGGGGAGAGAATGAAATTATAAAACCCATTTTTGGGTTTTCTGGTCGCGTCCTTCTGCTATAGCGGCCTAAATACTGCTATAGCAGAAATGACGTAGCGAAAGCCGCCTGCTATAGCGGGTTGACCGCCTTTGACTTTTGCTATAGCGGAAATTTCTCCGCTATAGTGGTCATCACGGTAATGCAGTCTCAATCAATATAGTGGTTGACTTAGGACAGAACCTCGATAAATCCCCCAAAATTACCCATTTTATAACACACTTTGAAATCCTGACGTTCTGAACAAACCCGTTCAAGTCAACTTTGATATCGGGAGTTCTACTCACCCGAATTCACTTCCAAAAAGTCCTACGGACTCCTTAACGCCTTAGCTAACAGAAAAATTATCTCAGCCTTAGGCATTTTACCCAATCCTTTCCCAGATTTCCCTAGACCTGACCTTGCTTAGAATTCATCCGAGACTAGCCTTGCCCAAAATTTCCAACTCCCCAACCTGAAAGATTTTCTAACCCGCTCGTCGCACGAATAGCTCACCCGTAATAAGGTGCCTTTTTAATAACGACTGAACAGGTTGTTACATCAATGAACCTAGGTGTCACGCCCTGAGGCTACCCCTAGACATAACACAGGACCCAAGACCACGAGTAGTCCTGAGTTAACCCTTGGTATTAGCATGACATAACATAACATAGATAACAATACTGGAAGCATACCTGAAACGATAAGCACACTAACTCAACATAAATATAAATATCTAAGAATATTGTAATTTGAGACATGAAACACGAAATATCTAACTATGTTTGAAAAGCCTCTAAAACTGTCATAATGACTTGCTGGGACAAGACCCCAGCTAACTCTAATTATTGAAGAAAAGACATAAATGTAACTAGACTCATCACTATTCCTCAAAGGATGAGGACTCACCAACCAGGACTGGATAACTTGAAATCTCTAGCCACGAGTCAGAAAGCGGGAGCCTGAATCTGCATCATGATAAGATACAGCATAAAAGTATGCATCAGTACTATAGGATTTACTGAGTATGCGAGTTTATACAATAACATGGTAAAACATACTTAAAACTATGCTTAAAACTGAGTTCATGCATAATTGAAGAATCATAAGTAAATATCATAGTTTGAGCATAAGACATAAGATAATAAGCCAAGCTTCAAAACAAAATATCATATGACTTAGTAGCTTGAAAACATTCATAAGGGAGTTTCACTTAACCGACATTAAATCATGTTGAGCTTCATAGAGTCCAGTGTCATGCACCCACACTGAAAAAGGTTTTCCTAACCGGCCAAGGTTAGAACCATATTCATAAAGGATCCTTTCATAATCCACAGAGGGCAACCTACGATGGCAAAGTAGTTTTTGATTTGGGTGATCTAGAACCCTCATTTCTCGATGCTAAATACTACTCCCAAAATATATCATAGTGCTCACATACATGTGACATATCTAAATGTCAAAACTTGTTTATAATCATGTTTACTAACCCGGATCCTTATAATACTCACAAACCTTGCTTTTAGGAAAAATTAGTTCATAAGTATTGAGTTCTTTCATAATGGACCACATCTTAAAGGTTTACATGGCATTAGTTCAAATTCATCATCTTATGCAATTTCAATAAAAATAAGAACTAGGCATACAATTTTCTTGAAATTCATGAGTTCATATCATCTAACATGCCAATTTTCCCAAATCAAGCCATGCATGTAAAATTGGGCTAGGGTTAGCCTTTAAATCATGAGATGAGTAATCACTTATCAAAACCCATGCTAAATCATGCAATTAGAATTAGAATTCATAGAAGAATCATGAGAAAATAATTTATAGAAACTCAAGAGAATAAGGTAAGAACCCTAACTTGAGAATTCATAAAAATCAATTTAAGAATTGGGGTTTGGGGAATAAGGGTGGAAGGAATCCCTTATTGAATACCCACATACCTAAACTTGAAGAATCCTAAACCTAGAGTTTGGGGATGGAAACTTGAAGATGGAATCCTAGCTTAGAGCTTGGGAGAATTGAGTTTCTTTTCAATTTTTAGAACTTGAATGAGAGATTAGAGAAGACTTAGGCTAATTGGGGTTAAAACCCTTCTAGAATTTCCCAAAAGGACTTAACTTAGGAGTTAAACGGGTGGAAAATTAAAAAAATACCCCTGGTTAAAAGCTGGAAAATTTCACTGAAGAACCTCAGCTTCAGGTTCCACGGACCCTATTTATGGACCGTAGATGGAACCACGACTTATGGTTTGGGGTTGTGGTTCCTGAGCCAAAATGTTAAGTTGTGGGTCTGAGTTCCAGGAGCAAGGTCTACGGCTTGTGGTTTGATCCATGGACTGTAGAAATCTCTCATGGTTTTTGAGAAAAATGGATGCCCTCAGTCTGAGTTCCAGAACTGGTTCCATGACCCATGGAACTCAATCGTGGTTCTCTGACCTGAAGAGGGTCTACAAAATAGTTTCAATGAGTCCTTTCCATGACTCGTGGTTTAGCCCATGGCTCGTGGTCAAGGCTCGTGATTCTTGAGAACTTCAATATTTTTTAGAAATCAAAGTTTAAAAGTTGGTTCGAATTTTGGAGTATTACAATATCTCTCTCTTTGGATCATTCATCCTCGAATGAAGACTAAGTAAGGGAAAATTGGAGAGAAAACAGTAATACCAACCAACAGAACATGAAAACTGAAGAATAAGCATGAAGACTGAGTCTTTAACTTAAACCATGACTGGACTACTTTCGTAAAACATGAATGCATGCTAGGATCATTAGAAAGGTTGATGTAATAGAATCGGAGGGATATACTAAGGAGGAAACTATTACTTCAAGCTGAAACTGGATCAAAGAAAATAGATGAGGGTACTTGGTCTTCATGGCTGCTTCTGCTTCCCAAGTAGCTCCCTCAACTAACTGGTTTTTCTAAAGGACTTTCGACGAAGTGACTTCTTTATTTCTCAACCTCCGAATTTGACGATCAAGAACCTCAATAGGAAATTCTTCATAAGTGAGTCTATCCTTCACACCCACATCCTCTAAAGGTACAATCAAGGTCGGATTACCAACACACTTCTTCAACAAGGAAACATGGAAAACTAGATGGACTGCTTCTAGCTTGGCTGGCAACTCTAACTCATAGGAAACACTACAAACTCTCCTCAGAATACTGTAGGGACCTACATAGCAGGGACTAAGCTTCCCTCTCTTACCAAATCTCATCACGCCTTTCATAGGTGACACTTTAATAAACAACCAATCATCCACCTCAAACTCTAAGTCTCTTCGCCTTACATCTACATATAATTTCTATCGACTCTGAGCAGTCTTCAACCTTTCCCTAATAAGCTAAACTTTCTCCATCGTCTCATGAACTAAATCTGGACCTATCAAGTCCACTTCACCTACCTTAAACCAACCAATAAGAAACCTATACCTCCACCCATAAAGTGCCTCATAGGGATCCATCTGAATGTTAGAATAAAAGTTGTTGTTGTAGGCAAACCCAATAAGAGGTAAGTAATCATCCCAGTTACCTTTGAAATCAATCACGTAAGCTCTCAACATATCTTCTAAGGTCTAAATGGTATGTTATGCCTGACCATCCTTCTGTAGGTGAAAATTTGTGCTAAGGTTAACTTGAGTATCAAGACCCTTCTAAAATGATATCCAAAACTGGGATGTAAGTTGAGTACCCATATCTGAGATGATAGACAATGGAACCCCATGCAATCTGACTATTTCATGGATGTAGATTCTGGCAAAATCCTCCGCTGAATCAGTAGTCTTGACAGCAAAAAAGTGGGCTGACTTAGTCATTCTATCGACAATCACCCAAATAGAATCATGCTGCCTGCGGGTATGAGGTAATCCTGTAATGAAATCCATATTAATCGCTTCTCATATCCAAGTAGGAAGATAAATATCCTAAGTCATACCACCCGGTTGCTGATGTTGTACCTTCACTTATTGACAATTTGGACACTTAGCCATAAAATCTTCTATGTCCCTCTTCATGCCATTCCACCAATAGAATTTCCATAGGTCATGGTACATCTTGTTGGCACCGAGGTGGATAGAATATCTGGAGCTATGAGCCTCTGTCAAAATCCATTGTCTCAACCCATCTATATTAGGAACACACAATCGACCCTGATATTGAAGCACACCATCTCCCCCTTAGGAGAAAACCTCGATCCTCTACTGATGGATTGTACCCTTCAACTGATGCAAAATAGGATCACTATCTTGCTTCTCCTTCACCTCAACTACCAAAGATGATTCAGAACCATTCTGAATGATAACACCACTATTCGCTGAATCTGTAAGGAAAATTCCCAATCGCGCATGTCTAGGAACATCCTTGGCCAATTCCTTCTTTTCATTTTCAAGCAAATACACACTACCCATAGACAACCTACTCAGTGCATCAGCCACCATATTGGCCTTACCTGGATGGTAAAGTGCACACATATCATAATCTTTAAGAAGCTCAAGCTATCTCCTTTGATGAAGATTCAATTCCTTCTGAGTGAACACATACTAAAGGATCTTATGATCGGTGAATACATCCATGTGGACACCATACAAGTAGTGCCTCCAAATCTTCAAAGAAAAAACCACTATCGCTAACTCAAAATCATGAGTAGGGTAGTTTTTCTCATAAATCTTAAGTTGTCTGAAAGCATAATCAATCACCTTACTGCGTTGTATCAACACACAACCCAAACCAATTCTAGAACCATCACAATACACAACAAAGTCATCTAAACCCTTTAGTAGAGCCAAAATTGGATCTTTGGTCAACCTAGTCTTCAATTCCTGAAAGTTCTTTTCGTGTTCATCAGACCATTGAAACTTAACCTTCTTCTGAGTCAACCAGTAAATAGGGCAGATATGGATGAAACTCCTTTCACAATTCTCATATAGTAACGAGCCAACCCCAAAAAGCTCCTAATATCTGATGGGGAGGTGGGTCTAGGCTAGTTCTTTACCGCCTCTATCTTCTATGAATCAACTTGAATTCCCTCTCTAGTCACAATATGCCCCAAAAAAGCAACAGAGTGCATCTAGAATTAACACTTACTAAACTTAGCAAATAACTATCGATTCTTGAGAGTTTGCAACACAACTCTCAAATGGTTTGCATGCTCCTTCTCATCCTGAGAGTAGATGAGAATGTCATCAATGAAAATAATCACAAACATGTCCAAGTACTATTTGAACACACATTTCATCAAGTCTATAAAGATTATAGGAGCATTCGTTAGTCCAAAAGACATAACCATAAATTCATAATGACCATACCGAGTTCTGAAGGTTGTCTTCAGAATGTATCACTCTCTAACTCTAAGTTAATAACAATTGGATCTGAGATCAATTTTGGAGAAATAACTGGCACCTTGAAGCTGGTTGAACAAGTCATCAATCCTAGGAATGGGATACTTATTCTTAATTGTGACCTTGTTCAATTGATGGTAGTTGATACATATTCTGAGAGAACCATCTTTCTTACACATGAATAGAACAGGAGCACCCCATAGAGATATGTTGGGCCTAATAAAACCCTTATCAAGAAAGTCCTTCAACTATTCTTTCAATTCATTAAGCTCTACTGGAGCCATTCTGTAAGGAGGAATAGATATAGGTTGCGTATCTGGGAGAAGTTCTATCCCAAAGTCAATTCTCACTTGGGAGGGACTCCGGACAAATTCTCAGGCAACACTTTAGGAAATTCATTTACAATAGGAACTAACTAAAGAGATGGGGTTTCGGACTTCGAATCTATAAATCGAACTATCTGATAGACATAACCCTTAGAAATCATCTTCCTAGCCTTGAGATAAGATATGAAACGACCCTTTTGAGGATGGGGGACTGACCTGCCACTCTAAGATAGGTTCATTTGGAAACTTTAAACTGACTACTAGGGTTCAACAATTAATTGAGGCATAACATGCATGCAACCAATCCATACCAAGAATAACATCAAAATCAGTCATCTCCAACTCTACTAGATCGGCCGAGGTGAATCTTTGAAGGACTGAGATAGGACAATTTCTGTAAATACTCTTGGCTAGGACTAACTCACCAACATGAGTGGAGACATGAAAGGGTTCTAAGAGTAGTTCCAAACTGACTTCAAACTTGCAAGCAACATAAGAGGTCACGAAAGACAAGGAAGCTCCAAGGTCTAACAAAGCATAAACATGGAGAGAGAAGACTTGCAACATACCAGTGACTACATCTGGGGAACTATCTTGCTCCTAGCGGGATAACATAGCATAGAGGAAGTTTTGGCGCTGACCACCAGCTGAACCAGAATTGGTACCTTGCTAAACTTGATGACCTGTTGGGACTGTTGTAATAGACTGTGTCCTACTACCTCTATGCCCCTTCTTGGCTGAAGGGTAATCCTTGATCTTATGTCCAACCTGTCCACACCTAAAGAATCCACATATGCCATAAAGGCACTCTCCAGGGTGACTCTTCCCAAACTTGTTGCAAATAGGGTAGGAAGCCCCTTGTGCAACACTCCCCTATGGTTGCGAACAAGATCCTCTACTTGTCTGATAATGCCTAGGCTTAGGGTCCAGAGTAGGAGCACCAGCTGATGAATGTATGGGCCCTGATGACCTTTTTTGAAATAAAAAATGGTGTTTGCCTCCGGACCTCTGATAACTAAAAGCCAAACTCTCTGTTTAGGCCCTCTTGTTCTCCCTTACCATTTTATTTAACTTATCTCCCTCAATCTGCTGAGCATGAGTCATAATCCTAGAGATATCCATGTCCCCCAAAAACATAGCGGTCCTGCAGTCCTTCTTTACTAAGTCGGACACCCCATAAATGAACTTGCTCATCTGATCCCTCGGATTGGCCACCATACAAGGAGCATATTTAGAAAGCTGAGTGAACCTCAACCAATACTCCTGAACTGACATAGATCCTTGGATCAAATTTATAAACTCTTTGGCCTTAGCCTCCCTCAACTCCCTAGGGAAGAACCAATCAATAAACACTCTCTCAAAGACTCCCAAGTTCTAGGGATCGCATCCCTGACCCTAGCATCCTTCCACTGAGTATACTAAATATGAGACACATCCTTGAGCGGATAGAAAGCTAGCTCAACACCATCAATACTGATAACCTGCATCACCTCCAAAATCTTTTTCACTTCATCCATGAAATTCTGCGGGTCCTCACCAACCTTAGACCCCAAAAATTCTGGCAGATTCATAAGAATGAAGTCTCAAACTCTGGCAGCAGCTGCCCCACCATGAGGTTTAGCAGGAATAGGTGTTTGTTGATTGGCTTGATTGGCCGTGGCATGTGCTTACAACTGAATGGCATTCCTGAACTCCGCATTTATGACCTCGTGGTCTGAAACTAGAGGATAAGTATTTTAGGCATTGGCTCAGCAAGGAGGCATGATCTAAAATACATAAAGATTAGATTAGAGAGAAGTAATAGAGTTAAACTCTATCGCACAATATTCATTAAAAATGAAGTGAAGTTTTTCCTAAAACATCTCATAGCCTCCCTTTCATAATTGTGGCGTGCTTCACACCCATGAAAGAGACTCTACTTAATGCGGCTTTCAAACACCTTAGGACTCTTGAACCTGATGCTCTGATACCAAGTTTGTCATGCCTAGATGTCAAAACTTGTTCATAATCATGATGGTCTGATCATATTTCTCACATACATGCGACATATCAAGATGTCAAAACTTATTCATAATCATGTTTACAAGCTCGGATCCTCATAATACTCACAAACCCTGCTTTTAGGAAAAATTAGTTCATGAGTATTGATGGCACATCGAGCTGTCTTGTCTTTCATAATGGACCATATCTTAAAGGTTTGCATGGCATTAGTTCAAATTCATCATCTTATGCAATTTAATAAAAATAAGAACTAGGCATGTAATTTTCTTGAAATTCATGAGGTCATGTCATCTAACATGCCAATTTTCCCAAATCAAGTCATGCGTGTAAAATTAGGCTAGGGTTAGCCTTCAAATCATGAGATGAGTAATCAAAACCTATGATAAATCATGCAATAAGAATTAAAATTCATAGAAGAATTATGAGAAAATAATTTATAGAAACCCATGAGAATTGGGTAAGAACCCTAACTTGGAAATTCATAAACATCAATTTAAGAATTGGGGTTTTGGGCATAAGGGTGGAAGGAATCCCTTATTGAATACTCACATACCTGAACTTGAAAAATCCTCAACCTAGAGCTTGGGGATGAAGACTTGAAGATGGAATCCTAGCTTGGAGCTTGGGAGAATTGAGTTCTTTTCCCTTTTTAGAACTTGAATGAGAGATTGGGAGAATACTTAGGCTAATTGGAGTTAAAACCCTTCTAGAATTGCCTAAAAGGACTTACTTAGGAGTTAAAAGGGTAGGAAATTACAAAAATACTCTTGGGTAAAAGCTAGAAAATTTCACTGATTAACCTTGGCTTCAGGTTCTATGAAACGTAGATGGAACTGCGTCTCATGGTTTGGCATCGTGCTTCCTGAGCCAAAATGCTAAATTATGGGTCTGAGTTCCACGAGCAAGGTCTGCAGCTCATGGTTTGATCCACGGGCCGTAGAAACCTCTTATGGTTTTTGAGGAAAATGGCTGCCCTCAGTTTGAGTTCCACGAACTGGTTCCATGACCTATTGAACCATCCACGACCCGTGAAACTCAGTCGTGGTTCTCCGACCTGAGGAGGGTCTGCTGAACAGTTTCCACGAGTCCTTTCCATGGCTCTTGGTTTAGTCCACGACTCATGGTCTAGGATCATGATTCCTGGGAACTTTAATATTTTTCAAAAATCCAACTTTAAAAGCTAGTTCGAATTCTGGGGTATTACACTAGGGCTCTGATACCAACTTTACCATGACCTAGACCCATCACGAATGGCACACATGCTAACTTTCTGGTAGGAGAACCATCTAACCTCAATTATCCAATATCAATACAAAATAGTTTTTAAATATTAAATAAGCAATTTCATTATAAATTAATAAATTCGGGTAAGTCTAATAATCAAACAGTGCAGAATATCTCAAATATCTAAAATGCCCCAAGAAACTGAAAGTCATTATACCAAAATATCTAAATATGAATATCTATGGGTATAATTCAAAAATCTAGAATAACTAAAGTGTTTGTGTCTGAAACAAGTAGACAAGGACATAGCATGCGAAGACTCATAGCTGCACGAAAGATGAAGCTCACCCTTGAGTCGGAATGATCACTGGCTACAGTTGAGGTCTCGTCGAAGCCGCTGGAATATGTTCTGCAATTAATAAAAGGAAGAGCATAGGTAGTATTAGTACAAACCCACTATGTATTGGTAAGGTCATCGGCCAACTCAACTTAACAAATATGGACACATAACCAACAATTTGAAAACAGTACAATCATGTAGCACGTAGAATTATACTTTTACCTAGTCCTTTCTCAAAAATAACCAAGTAAATCAGACAAGCATATGCCAGTTACAAACAATTCACTAAGTCAAACCATGACTAATAGCAGTTAACCCAACCTTGCCACAGTTACCTTTTTACTTGACATTAATAAATGATTACACAATTCAAGTAAGTTAATAGCCCAGACCACTCATAGATCTAAAATAACATCAACAGTATAATCCAGTCCACTCACAAATTTATTAAACTCACTAATACCATGTATACACATGCTAAGAATCTTATAAATTCCCACTACCCATGAACTGCAGGGGACGAGTTCAGTCCATGTACCAAATAACCTAGACATGTAGTGTCTGCCATCCTTATCCCAAACCAATATTATACCACCCTTATACCTCTTGAGTTTCACCAATTTTGTGACAAGGACTTTTACTGGTTTATCTCACAATTATCGACTCATGTTACAACACTTACAATCACAATATGATATAACACAATCACATTACACTTTAAAACAAGCCTTTTTATATAATTTCATTTCAAGTGATTACACACTTGCAATATTTTCCAACCAGTTAATATTTACAGCATGTAGTGCAATAAGTAAATAAAGAGGTAGTTAACATGCACATATCTACTAAATTGAGTCTCAACTATGATTCATTCATCACCTACCTCAATCCAAGTCTTGCATTGCTCTAACGAACTTGAGTCTTGCCCTTTCTTGCAATCTCAGCTTGATTGTGGTCTAAAAATAAGAAGGTAATCACCATTCAACAATTATCCTAACAAATAAAAGAATTATAGCCTAATCCCAAAACCCCAGGTCCTGAAAGCATGATTGTTTCATTATTATAGGGTTTTCTATGTTTATTCCACCTTAATTCTACCACATTCAAGGTTAAAACAAGGATTTCTAAGCATACAATAGTAATTTATCCACCCTTGACCATAACCTAAGGATTACACCCTGTTTTCACTATTTTATACCAAAAAATCAACCTAGGTCAAGTCAAATTCTCTCCCCCCTCCACAATCAAAACCTAGTGATTTTAAGGATTAACCAACAAAAAACTAGTTAAATGAGTGGATTAACTTACCTCAAAAAAGGAATTTGGGTGAAAACTGATGAAGTTCGCCCTAAATCGCCTTTCCAGTTTTGGAACGAAGATGGAATAAAAAATAATATTTTAAGTCTAAAACTGCATTTAACATCACATAACTTGCTATAGAATCCCGATTCTCGCTATAGTGGCATCGCTATAGTAGGATCTGCTTGCTATGGCAAGATTGACCAAAGCTGACTTTTGCTATAGTGAGAATTGGTAGCGGCTGCATCCCGCTACAATAGCCTAAGCGAGGCAAAAAGTCCAAAAATCTCAGATGTTTACCAATTTTACAATACAAAAAGGCTTCATCGTGAAATATTCATTTTGATTTTTTGAATTATTTAGCAACCCTGACGACTTTACAAAGTTGAAATCGTTAGAAGAAAGTAATGCCATGAAAATATCTAATGGAAGAAAAGAAAAGGGTCGAGTCTAGGGATTTTATTTGTAGGGGGTATAGTTGGAATTCGAAAATATTATAAGGGATCAAAAAGTAAAATCATTGATCAAAGCAATATGACTTTAAAAATAACAAGTTAGGGTTGTCCAACTTAGAGCTTGTTTGAATGGGCATATAACTTATGACTTATAAGCATAAATTAGAAGTTAAAATTTCTAATTAATGACTTATTTTTAATATTTGGCTTAGAAATAAGTCCATAAAAATACCTTTTTATCTTATTCAAATATTCTAAAAATATTTAAATTATTTTAACTTCAAAAAAACCTATCTAAACAGGCTTTTATTGAGTTTGGCTTATTTTGGACATTTTAGCTAAAAGTCAAGTACTTTTAGGCCTCATTTATTTTCACTAAGATTAAGACGTCTGAATCTGAATGAATATCTGAATGATTAAGATGTTATCTCTAGATCTTAACACTGACTGATTAAGACTATTTGTTTTTCAATATTTAAATGTGCATAATTTATTTATTTATAAATAAGTAATAAATATGCAATTGAAATAAAACAAAATTAAATATTAGAAAATATAAATTAATAAAATTAAATTATTATTTGAGAAAAAAATAAAATATTTATATTCACCAGTGATGGTGGATATGATTTGAAATGGTGGTGGTGGTCGAAGAATATGTGGCGGTTGATGATGTGTTGGTGATAGTTGGCGACGATGTTAGTTGTAATGTTGAAGGTGGTTGGTAGTAGAGATTGGTCGTAATGGTGGTAGTGGCTGATAGTGATGGTCGAGGTGATGATGATAATAGTGGCAGTGGATGTAATTATAATGATGGAGGTGATAGGTTATGTGATAGTAACTAACAGTAAAGTTGGCAGCGATGATAATTTGAACATTGAATGATTAGGACTGTTTTTTCTTTGACATCTAAATATATTGAATTAAAAATTATTAAGTATCTAACATAAACAATACAACAACAACAACATAGAAATTTTTTACTTTTGATATATTTTAACCGTTTTAACCCTCTTCATAGTTGTATTATGGTATTCATAGTTTACGATAATAGGTGGCATGGTTTCTGCGGTGGTTGGTTGAGAATTATGCAACTTTTTCTTTTTGAAAAGTTAAAAAGCTGATATGATTGACTTTAGTCAACATCCATAGAATTTAAGCTCGTATCGATATTCTGTCAGCGCCATCAACTCCGGAACATCATTTTTGAGTAAGTAGGACTATTGCTTTGGGTTCAGAGACATATGGATGAGTTCTAGAAGAGTTTTGAGTTTTGGAAGTTGAAAGCCTAGGAGGGTTGATCAAAGTCAATATTTGAGGTTAGAAAGGTTATTTTTGAGTTTCGATAATTCCACTAGGTCCGGAAGGGTACTTTTTTTCTAGTTGAAAGTTTTGTTCAGTTTCTGAGGCTTTGAAATGAGTTTTGAAACGTTATTTAGAAATTTAAAAAATTCTAAGTTAAGAGTTCACTTTGGTTAAAATTTGGTTAAGATGATATCGCTTGAGTGTTTTGATGATTCCATCAGGTCTGAAATATTTTTTACAAGTGGTTTGCACTATTGATTCATGTCGGGAGGTCTCGAACGTGTTTTAGATACTCATTCAGAGTTTGAAAGTTTATCGTTGTTGGATATTAGTAGTGTCACCTAAATAAATGAGATTCATTTGGTATTTGGATGGTACCATTATATCCGTATCGCAATTTTGGAACTAACACAAAAAGAATCATCGCATTTGGAGCTTGTATAAGGGAGATATGATCATTTTACTATGGAAAGCTGTTGTCAGTGCTGCTAAGGTCGCAATCGCGAGCCTTTTTATCGTGACCGCGATGGGTCACTTCCAAAGGTCATCGCGAACGCGAACCTTTTGGTCACGATTGCGATGAGTTGCTTGTGTTTACTTAAATCAGCAGATTTTGTATTTTTGCCATTTTAGAAGCTAGGAAACTCCGATTGAGGCGAATTCCGATGTATTTTTCTCATAAAAATATTGGGTATGTTTTTCCAACTTCATTTTATTCATTTTTCAAGATTATCCTTTTTCATTTTTCATGATTTTGATTCATAAAGTTAAGATTTGAAACCCCAAAGTTTATAAAATGAAAAGTTCTTGATTTTTAGAATCAATTATTGATGGGTGTTCTTTGATTTTTGGAAATTAAGGTCCTTGTAGTATGGGTAAATTGATTTTGGCATGAATTTACCAAATTTTCTCATTTTAAATCACATTGAACTTGGGAATTTTACGATTTTCTCGGTAAAGTTAAAGAATGATATTTTGATGATTTCAAGTTCGATTTTAATTTCACTTTTGATGAAATTTTATATTTGAACTCCTTAAACATTGGGTAAATTTATTTTCTAATAAATTTTTATTTTTTCCTTTGGGGCTCGGGATTAACTTTTGGGTTGACTTTTTGGACCCGGTTTAGAACCTTAGCAATATGGGTATTGTTGAATTTATGTTTACGCATAAAACTTGTTTGTTATAAAGTATTGCATTTGGAGACTCTTCATAAAGGAAAGTCCCAGGTGTGATCTTGTAGAGTTTGTTGTTCGACTTCAAGGTAGGTTATGGCTTAACTTTCTTTAGACTTTGCTTGGTAGAAACTTATCGTGTAAAGCATGTTATGGGTTAGGTAAAATTGTGGTTATGAGTACATAATGACTTAATTTATCTTTTTGAAGCCCAAATTGTAGTTTGTAATGTTTGGGTGAAAAAGGAACTTAGATTCCTAATCTGAGACTGAGGCTCGTAGTCGGTGTTTATGAACATATTGTGATTCAGAGATTTTAATAATATTTATTGTATTTGTCTTTGACTTATGATTTTGAGCATGCTTATTTGTTCATATCATAAACATTGGAGAGTGCTATAGAGAGGAAAAACATATATTTTTATGAGTGATCCGATGCGTTTGTCGGATAGTGAGGAAATGATATTTTTATGAGTGATCTGATGCGTTTTCCAGATGTGAGAAAATGATATTTTTATGAGTGATCCGATACATTTTTCGAATGGTGAGGTATGATATTATCGAGTGATCCTGAGTGATTGTATATGGACCTCGCGAGTCCCTCATGGGTCCTATCCTTGAGCGATATATGCTCAGAAGGTGTATATGGTAGGCATTGGTCATTGCATTTTATCCATATTATTACATTGCATTATCATTTGGATTGTTGTTGTGATTGAGATATATCGTGTTATCTTTGATATTGAACTGCTGGAACTTTTCTGCATGCAGGGTTATTTTAGTATTCTTTATTCAATATAGTAACTTCTTAAGCTCAGTCAGCCTATGATACCTACTGAGTACAGGTGGACCATACTCACCCCTACTTTTCAGCATCCTTCTGATGCAAATCCAGGTACAAGTGGACCCCGTGACTAGAGTTTATGTTTTTTGGTATCTTCAAAGTTGTGGTGAGCTCCTGTGTTCGGAGACTGTCCTAGATTTCTCTATTATTTATCTTTATTTTCCTTACTTTCTCAAAAATAGAGTATTATTTAGTTAGGATATTCTATACTTAGAGTCGCTCTTGTATTTATGATAGCTGAATCTTGGGATGTATTCGAGTCTTTTATTCGATTTCATTTTTATTATCTTTGAATTAAGCTATTATTGGTTAATTACTGTGTTTTTCTGCTATTTTATTTATTTCTAAGTTGCTTGTGTTTGTTAAGTTAGGCTTACCTACCATGGTTGAGTTGGGTTAGGTGTCATCATAACTCTTGGAATTTTTGAGTCGTGACAAGTTGGTATAAAAGCGCTAGGTTCACCAGTCTCATAGGTACAAGAGCAATGTCCAGTAGAGTCTCGCGGATTAGTGTGGAGACCTTTGTTATCTATTTTCAGGAGACTATAGGACTTAAAAGAAATTTCATTTTCTTGATTTCTTATCGTGTGTCCTTGATCCGGTCTAACTCTTAAAAACCTCCTCATTCTATTCTCTCACTTATAGTGAGGATATATTTTGGGATTAACACACTTATAGTTGGGGGTGGCATCGTGTGGTTTGGTGCAAGACTTGGTACTAAGGAGTCAGTGGTAGAATACTAAAGAGGATTTGTAGCCAGATTCAGACTATATCTGTGATTCGAGAACGGGTTGAGTAAAGTTGTGGTTCAGATTATGCATTCTGAGGGTATTCTTATAGAAATGTGAATAATTATTTGAAGAACTTCATGAACATCTTATCTCCTATGGTTAGTTTTCGGTAGTTGAAAGAGTATATATATGTGATAGAGATGGTATATTAATGGTACTGACGATTGGGAATGAAATGACTAAAGGAAAAATCAGTAATAAGCGTGGTGACTTTGAAGACTATAGTTAAGAAAGTTTGTCATGACAAAAATGGGTTTCTCAATGTATGATGAGAATGAAGATGCTTCAACAGAGATCAGAATTTCTAATACGGTCTTATGGTATGAGTGTATTGGCAAGGATTCAATGATTCAGTGATGGAATAGGTACTACCATTATTTTAAGGAACAATTAAAGTTATAAGGAACCAACGAATTGGGTAAAAGAACAGTGATTACGGTAGAGTATGAAGGAAAGCTTCTTATAATAAGGTTTGAGGTGGTATGACTAGTTTCGTGGTTTCTTTCAAGAGTATGCCTTCTATCTTGTAAAGTGATTGTACGACAAAGAGAATTTGAATGGTCTGAGTTATAGGATATGGCTTCTATAGTAGGACTTGTGTTTATCTGGCTAGAGTCACGAGGTCTGCTAATTTTGCAATCGATTGAGATTTATAAAAGGGTAAATTGACTATGTGTGATGTGACATGAAGGATGAAAGAAGACCAAGTGTTAAGAGTCCTTGAAGAAAGATGATTGTCGATTTTAGGCCAAGAGTGGAAAAGTTTCTTTCATGATTAGATTTTTATAGGAATATGTGGTGATATTTCATTAATAACGGATATGTTTATTTGTTTGTGTGAGATGACGACAAGGATGCATATTATTTTGGGCTAGAGACTGAGTAGTTTGTGTAATGCATTGTTGTTACTTGATGGGTAGGAATATATGGTGTGATCTGGGTATGACCTTTTCGATGGTTATGTTATAGAAAAGTAGTGGATATTGTGGGATTTATGATGTGGTACTACCCAGGTAGAGAAAGTGATGAATGGAAATAGATATACCGGTTAACGAGTGTAAAAGGTTAATTACCTAAGGAGCTATCAGTTGCTTCACCTATTTGGATAATAGAGTTCGGCACTGCATTCAGATTCGAAGGACCAACTAGTTTTACTAAGTAAACTTGAAGGAGGCATTGGTCTATAAGAAAAATTAAAGTGGTGGATCAATAGTAAGTATTAACATGTTCAAGTTGTGAAGCGTATTTTAGAAATTTAATTGAGGATTATTGGAAAGGTGTGTGCAGCGATTGATTGTTTTATAGGATTGGATTAGTGCATATGTGGTTTGAGGTATCTTATCAATTTTGTAGGATGACCAGGGCTACCGGTTAAATTTGGTGAGAAGACTTTGTGATGGGCTATACTTGTGATGTGACTAATTTGGAGGGGGTTTTGGTTAAAAGATTCTGAAAGTGCGAAAGACTTTCAGGTGTCCAGGATTTATGGTTTGTTACTTCTTTGGTGATTGGCTTGGTTTATATGGGAAGGCTTATGGTGTTTTGAAACACTCCTCGAGTAGACCTTAAGGGATTTCAACTTATATTGGTAAAAGTTATTAGAAATGGAATATAATATTTGGGGAAATAAGATGAGAGTATCTGATTCGATTTGAAAGGATAAGGGTTCATCTTCATAAATGAGACTTGAGTTTAGAATGAAGTGGTTACTTGGGTCTTGTTCAGGTTATGGTGATACTATCACGTGTTTTTCAGTTGGATTGTAAACTACCAAGTATACTTAGAGAAAGAAGTCTACAGACATTCGGGTGAAGTGTTACAATAAGTTCCATGGTGGTTTTGGATTTGGTAACCAGCAAGGTTCATATTTCAAACAACGGATGTGATCAGATCGATAGGAACATAGTTGGTGGTATACTAAGGCGTGTGATATTATGGCTTCCATAAGTGAATGTGTTAAGGTTGATCGGTAAGAAAAGTTGTCTACATAATTTAGATTAGAATTTGGGCTTTCTGTGGTAAGTCTACGATTGTTCTACTAGATTATATTAGTGTATGGATTGATAAGATAAGAACTTTTTAGAATGTCGGTTATAGAGGGCTTGGAAGGACTTGTACATGGAAAAGCATATGGATTGCAGAATTTATTATTTGAGGATGTTAAAAGGTTTAATGAAGTATTTCACTCGAAGGTTTTGATTTTTAAAGTATGAGGTAATATGAGGTAATATGTCATGGGCCTTGTGTCGAATAATACTGAATGGTAAATGAGTTAAAGGAAAGAACAAGGGGCTCTTATATTAGAGAATTAGAGGTATTCAGATTTATCTCAAATTCTATCATCATTGCATGAGCGGTACAAGTTGAGAAATGTGAGTCATTATACATGATCCTTAGTACAAAATTGAAGGTTTGTGTGAATTTTAGCCTTTGAGTTCATAAATGACAGCACGAGTTGGAACACTCGTTAGTGAAAGGTGGAGTAGTTTTGACTTGTGAGGGACTAAGTAGTGGCTCTTCTGCAGATTTGATTTTAGTTTCGGTTGACAACCAGTGATATGTGAGGAATTTTGCATTTTAATGTTGGGTTAGATTATTTGCTTTATGTCAGGTGGCTTACAGGTGTATCATTGGAAAGACTTACAGTTCTAAGGGTTAATGAGGATTCCAGGTGAAATTGATACTACCTAGAAGACTATATGGATTAGTATGATGAGTCACTTAGACAATTGGCGATGTATAGAGGTATATGCTTATGTTATAAAAAGTTGTTGGAGTGATTGGTGATTTTCTCCAAGTTTTGGTATGAGGTTATGATTGATGAAACAATACTACCAAACTTGAAATTAGCATTATCAGCCTTGGATAAGTCCAGTTCTTGATAGAAAATGCTTAGAATGGACTCAAAAGAGTAGAGATCCCTTTTAGGGGGAAAAGGGAAAGTCATAACTCAAGGTTTTGGAGAGTGGTAATGCGTATACTAAGGGTGTTTGGTCTTAATGACAGTTTTGAAAGTGTGAATAGAGGATTGGTAAAGTCATGGTATTCTGTTGCTATCGATTTGGCACTAGATTTACAATTATCAGCTTATGGTGACTATATTGGGATTTGGTGAATTGGGTACATTCAGAACTATGTTATGATCAACTCAGTTATTGCGTGCAGAGGCAGTTCAAAATTATGAGAATCAGATATTTGGAGAAGTTTTGATTTTGGATACTAGAGATGTAGTCTTAAGGGATAAAACAAAGGAAGATTTTGACAGTTAGGGTGAACAAGCGGCACTACAGATGTAATTTTGCTCGAAAGTGTTTATGTAAGGTTTACTATGAGTATTTGCAGTTGCTTGACAGTCCTGATATATTCCTTGCTATTATATTCGAGGATGAATGTGTGTTTTAATGGTGGATAATGTAATAATCCTCGTAGTAATTTCTGGCTTTTGGTGTATTTTGATCATTTTAACCCTCTTTATAGTTGTATCATGGTATTCGTAGCTTATGGAAATAGGTGGCATAGTTCACGAGGTGATTGGTTGAGAATTATGTAAGTTTTTTTTTTGGAAGGTTATAAAGCTGATATGGTTGACTTTAATCAACATTCATAGAATTTGAGCTTGTATCAAAATTCCGTCAACGCCATCAACTTCGGAACTTTATTTTTGAGTTAGTAGGACTATTGGTTTGGGTTTGGAGATATTTGGACGAGTTTTAAAAGAGTTTTTGAGTTTTGAAAGTTGAAAACTTAAGAGGGTTGACCAAAGTCAACATTTGAGGTTAGAAAGGTCATTTTTGAGTTTTGACGATTCCACTAGGTACAGAGGGGTACTTTTGATCTAGTTGAAGGTTTGGTTCGGTTCCTGAGACTTTGGAATGAGTTTTGAGTAGTTATTTGAAAATTTTAAAGGTACTATGTTAAGAGTTGACTTCGATCAACATTTGGTCAAGATTATCTCGTTTGGGTATTTTGATGATTCCATCAGGTCCAAAATATATTATATAACTGGTTTGCACTATTGGTTTATGTCTGGGAGGTCTCAGATGAGTTTTGGGTACTCATTTAGAGTTTGGAAGTTTATTGTCATTGAGTTTTAGTATGACCACCTGAAGCAAATAAGCTCCATTTGGTGTTTGGATGGTACCATTAGATCTGTATTAAAATTTTAGAACTAACGCAAAATGAATTATCGCATTTGGAGCTTATATGAGAGATATATGATCATTTTACTATGAACAGTTGTTGCTAGTGTTGCTAAGGTCGCGATCACGAGCCTTTTTGTCGTGATCGTGAAGGGTCGCCGCCAAAGGTCGTCGCGAACGCGAGCCTTTTGGTCACGATCGCGATGAGTTTCATGTGTTTACTTAAATTGGTAGGTTTCATATTTTTGGCATTTTGAGAGCTAGAAAACTATGATTGAGGTGAATTTTGATGCATTTTCCTCGTACAAACATTGGGTATGTGTTTCCAACTTCATTTTATTCATTTATCAAGATTATCCTTTTCGTTTTTCATGATTTTGATTTACAAGTTGAGATTTAAAACCCTAAAATTTATGAAATAAAAAGTTCTTGATTTTAGAATCAATTATTGATGGGTGTTTATTCATTTTTGAAAATTAAGGTTCTTGTAGTATATGTAAATTGATTTTGGCATGAATTTACCGAATTTTCTCGTTTTAAATCGCATTTGAACTTGAGAATTTGGGATTTTCCTGGTAAAGTTAAAGAATAATATTTTGATGAATTCAAGCTCGATTTTAATTTCATTTTCGATAAAATTTTATATTTAAACTCCTTAAACATTGGGTTAACTAATTTTCCAATAAATTTCTATTTTGCCTTTTTGGGCTCGGGATTAACTTTTGGTTTGACTTTTTGTCATGCCCCGAGGCTACTCCCTTGATGTAACACGAGACCTGGGACCACAAGTGCCCTAAGCTAACCCTTGGTTATAGCATAACTCAGATAAATCAATAGATAAGTGAAAGCATAATAGGAAGATCCAAAGTCAAATGTATAGATAATCAAGTCAAATAGGAATACAAATCCAAAAGAAGGCTCGAATACTGTCTATGTCTGAAAAGCCTCTAACTGTCATAAAGAGTTGCTGGGACAAGCCCCCCTGCTAACTTGGAATCTGAAATTAAATCATAAGGATGGACGCTCTAACTCTTGTCCTCAAATAATGAGGACTCACCAATAATCAGTTGAATGTCTGGCATAGTCTAGCCACGAGTCTGAGGGTAGGTGCCTGAATCTGCATCGTAAAAGGATGCAGCGCAAAATGCATCAGTATTATAGGATGTACTGAATATATGAGTCTATACAACAATAGATGTAAATGTGTGTGAATCATGCTTGAAAGACTGAAACCATGCATAACAAGAGAATTCATGAGTAAAATCATAGTTAAACATAAGACATGAAAATAGAAGATCAACTTTCAAAAGTAGAATATCATATAACTTAAAATGAAAAGCTTTCGTACGGGAGTTTCTTATAACCGATAATAGACCATGTGAGCTACATGGAATCTAACTATATAACCCTAGTTAGCAAATTTGTTCCGAACTCTGCCAAGGTAAAGAACACCATAATCCAACTATATCACCCAAGTTGGCAAAGTTTCCCTATGCCCAACTAAGGCAAGGGCGCCATGATAATAAAGAGTGGAACCACTTTCATAAGCCCATCGGGCGATACATAACCTACGCTGGCAACATAGTTTTTGGACTTGGGTAATCGAACCCTCGTCGCTCAGTGCTAAATACTACTCTCAAAACATATACATATAGCTCATAATACTTGTGATATATTTGATGTCAAAACTGTTCATAACTTAGGTAGACAAATCTGGGTGCCAAACCTTTCATAAGACATAGAGACATATATAATATCTAAAACTGTTGGAAAAGCATAACGACATATCTGATGCCATGCAATTCACAAATCATGAGTCTTAAAGCTTTGCATAACCATAATTCAAAATACACTTTCCTTTCTAAAATCATAGTTTGAAGAATTGGGCATGCAATTTCATGAAAATAGAGGTCATGTTATCTAAACATACCAATTTTTACTTGAAGACATGCAATTCAATGAAATCATGCTAGAATTCATCATCAACATATGAGCTTTTGTAAATACTTAAGGAACCTTAATTAAAACATGGATAATGAATAAGAAGTCATGAATAAATACTTTAAAATAAAGCCCATCAATTTTCCCCAATTTGGGTAAGAACCCTAAATTAGAAATCCATAAATTCAATTTAGAAGATTGGGGTTTTGGGTATAAGGGTGAAGGGATTCCCTTATTCAATACCCATATACCTTCATTAAAGTTAACCCAACTGAAATTGAAAAGAAGAGGAGGCTTGAATTTGGAGCTTGAGACTTGGAGCTTTAAGGAGTTCTTTTTCCAATTTGGTAGATGAATGAGGTAATGAGAAGGGACTTAGGCTAATAGGTTTAGAAATCATGCTAAGAATTACCAAAATGACCTCACTTAGGAGTTAAAAGGATGGGTAATGACTGAAATACCCCTGGGACTTAATTAAGAAAAAGCTGGAAAAAATTGACTTTCAGGAATCACAGATGGATTCCACGAGTCGTAGACCAAACCACGGCTCGTGGTTTCCACTCGTGGTTTATAGACACATAGTCAGGCTACAGAAGGCAAACCACGAGTCAACAGGATAACTTGTCAACTGGACTACGGCCTGTAGACCTGAGCCGTAGTTCTAGGCTCAGCATTCAAGCTGCAGATGAGAAACTACGAGTCAACAGGACAGGCCGTAGAATGAACTACGATCTATAGACCTGAGTCGTAGTTCTAGGCTCAGCATTCAAGCTGCAGATGAGAAACTACGAGTCAACAGGACGGGCCATAAAATGAACTATGATCTGTAGACCTGAGTCATAGTTCCTGGGGAAAGTACTGATCTCTGGTTTAGGTTCCACGAGTTGACAGTATGGTTCATGGTCCAAACTACGGTTCGTAGAATCAACCTGTGGTTCTCAGACCAGAAGTTGAACTGCAGGAGTCAAACCACGATTCCATTCCACGACTCATGGTTCTAACCCCGGTCCATGGTTTGGACCCGTAATTCCTGGAAACATAAAAAATATTAGAGTTTTAAACTTAGAAAGTTGGTTTGATTTCTAGGGTGTTACATTATCTCCCCATTGGGATCATTCATCCTCGAATGAAGGCTAAGCAAGGAAAATCGGAGAGAAAATAGCCTAACCAAACAACAAAACATGAAAACTCAAGGATAAACATAAAAACTGAGCTTTTTAACTTAAAACATGACTGAATCAACTTTGAAAAAACATGCATGCATACTAATATCATGAGGGGAGCTGATGGAATAAAGTAGGATAGACATATTAATGAGGAAACTACTACCTCAAGCGAAAACTGGATCGGAATGAAAGAGATGAGGGTACTTGGCTTTCATGGATGTTTCTACTTCCTAAGTAGCTCCCTCGACTAGCTGATTCCTCCAAAGGACCTTTACCGAAGCAACTTCTTTATTTCTCAATCTCCGAACCTAACAATCAAGAATCTCTACGGGACCCTCCTCATAAGTAAGACTATCCTTCATACCCACATCCTCCAAGGGAATAATCAAGGTCGGATCACCAACACACTTCTTCAACAAGGTAACATGGAAAATCAGATAAACCGCTTCTAAATCTGTTGGAAACTCCAACTCATAAGTAACACTACCAACTCTCCTCAAAATCCGATAAGGACCTACAAAATGGGGACTAAGCTTCCCTTTCTTTCCAAATCTCATCACACCCTTCATGGGTGACACCTTCAGAAAAACCCAATTATCAACTTCAAATTCCAACTCCCTTCTCCTCACATCCGCATATGATTTTTGTTGACTTTGAGCAGTCTTCAACCTTTCTCTAATAAGTTGAACCTTTTTCATAGTCTCATGAACTGAATCTGGACCAATCAAGGTTGCCTCACCTACCTCAAATCAACCAATAGGAGACCTACACCTCTGACCATAAAGTGCCTTATAAAGAGCCATCGGATGCTAGAATGAAAGTTGTTGTTGTAGGCAAACTCGATAAGAGGTAAGTGATCATCCCAAATACCATTGAAATCGATCACACAAGCTCTCAACATATCCTCGAAAGTATGAATAGTACGCTTTTCCTGGCCATCCGTTTGTGGGTGAAAAGTTGTGCTAAGCTTCACCTGAGTACCAAGACCTCTCAAAAATGATCTCCAAAACTGGGAGGTAAACTGAGTACTTCTATCTAAAATGATGGACAAGGGAACACCATGCAATTGGACTATCTCCCGGATGTAGAGCCTGGCATAATCGTCTACTGAATCCATAGTCTTAATAGCTAAGAAATGGGATGACTTATTCATCCGGTCGATAATCACCCAAATAGAATCATGTTACCTTCAAGTACGAGGAAAACCTGTAATGAAGTCCATACTGATCGCTTCCCACTTCCAAGTAGGAAGGTCAATATCCAGAGTCATGCCACTCGGTCGATGATGCTCTACCTTCACTTGTTGACAGTTGGGATACTTAGCCACAAAACAGGCTATGTCCCTCTTCATACCATTCCACTAATAGACTTCCCATAGATCACGGTACATCTTGGTGGCACCAGGGTGAATAGAATATCTGGATCTATGAGCCTCAGTCAAAATTTGTTGTCTTAACCCATCTACATCTGGAACACACAATTGACCCTGATAACGAAGCACACCATCTCCCCCTTAGGAGAAAACCTCAACCCTTTGCTGATGTACTGCACCCTTTAGCTAAAGCAAAATAGGATCACTGTCTTGCTTTGCCTTCACTTCAGCTACCAAAGATGATTCAGAACCATTCTGAACAATAACACCACCTTCTGTCAAATCCATAAGGCGAACCCCCAATCGAGCAAGCATATGAACCTCCTTAACTAATTCCTTCTTTCCATCTTCAACTGAAGCCACACTACCCATAGAAAATATACTAAGTGCATATGCCACAACATTGGCCTTACCAGAATGGTTAAGCACACTCATATCATAATCCTTAAGAAGCTTAAGCCATCTCATTTGACGCAGATTCAATTCTTTTTGAGAGAACACATACTGAAGACTTATTATTGGTGAATACATCCATATGCACACCATACAAGTAATGTCTCTAAATCTTCAAGGCAAAGACCACGGCTGCTAACTCAAGATCATGAGTAGGGTAGTTATTCTCATGAATCTTAAGTTGCCTCGAAGCATAAGCAAATCACCTTACCACGCTGCATCAAAACACAACCCAAGCCAATTCTAGAAGCATCACAATACATAAAAAAAGTCATCCAAACCCTCGAGTAGGGTCAACACTGGCGTTGTGGTCAATCTAATCTTCAATTCCTGAAAGTTCTTCTCACAAAAGTCAGACCACTGAAATTTCACCTTCTTCTGAGTTAATCGAGTCAAAGGGGCAGCAATGGAAGAAAACCCCTCCACAAATCTCTGGTAGTAACCAGCCAAACCCAAAAAGCTCCTAATATCAGACGGGAAAGTGGGTCTAGGCTGGTTCTTTACTGCTTCAATCTTTTGAGAATCAACTCGAATACCATCTCTAGTCACAATATGACCCAGAAAAGCAACAGACTGCATCCAAAACTCACACTTTCTAAACTTAGCAAACAACTGCCGATCCTTGAGAGTTTGCAACACAACTTCAAATGATCCACATGCTTCTCCTCACTCTGAGAGTATATAAGAATATCATCAATGAAAACAATCACAAATATATCCATATACTATTTGAACACACAGTTCATCAAATCCATAAAGGTTGCAGAAGCATTTGTTAGACCAAAAGACATAACCATAAATTCATAATGACCATACTGAGTTCTGAAGGCTGTCTTTGGAATATCACACTCTCTAACAAGAAGCTGATGATACCCGGACCTAAGGTCAATCTTGGAGAAGAAACTAGCACCCTAAAGCTGATCGAACAAGTCATCAATCCTAGGAATGGGATACTTATTCTTAATTATGACCTTGTTCAACTGACAGTAGTCAATACACATCCTAAGGGAACCATCCTTTTTCCGCACAAACAACACTGGGGCACCCCATGGAGAATTGTTAGGCCTAATAAAACACTTATCAAGAAGATCCTTCAACTGATCCTTTAACTCTTTAAGTTCTGCTAGAGCTATTCTATAGGGAGGAATACAAATAGAATTCGTATCTGGAAGAAGATCTATCCCAAAGTCAATCTCCCGCTCCAGAGGGACTCCAGGCAAATCTTTGAGAAACACTTCTAAGAACTCATTCACAACAGGAACAGACTGAAGGGATGGGGTTTTAGACTCCATGATCATAATGCGAACTATATGATAAACATAACCCTTAGAAATCATCTTCCTAGCCTTAAGATAAGATATGAAATGACCCTTCGAGGATGGAGGACTACCCTACCACTCTAAGACAGGACCATTTGGAAACTTGAAACTGACAACTCGAGTACGACAATCGACCGAGTCATAACAAGCATACAACCAATCCATATCAAGAATAACATCAAAATCAATCATCTCTAACTCTACTAGATCCGCTGAAGTGACTCTATGAAGGAATGAGATAGGAAAATTTTGGTAGATTCTTTTGGCTAGGACTGACTTGCCAACAGGAGTAGAAACACAAAAGGGTTCTAAAAGCAATTCAGGACAAATTTCGAACTTGCATGCTACATAAAGGTTACAAAAGATAAGGAAGCACCGGGGTCAAACAAAGCATACACATCTAGAGAGAAGACTTCCAACATAATAGTGATAACGTCCGACAAACTCTCCTGGTCCTGTCAAGAGAACATGGCATAAAGACAGTTCTGGCACTGACTACCAGAACTAGAAGCAATGGCCTACTGGGCTGGTCAACCTCCTGGAGCTGTTAGGGCAGACTGAGTCCTGCTACCACTCTGTCCCTTTTTAGCTGAAAGGCAATCTCTAATCCTGTGACCAACCTGGCCACATCCAAAATAGCCACCTGAACCAGCAAGACACTCATCAGGATGATTCTTTCCACATTTGATGTAAATAGGGTAGGAAGGCCCCTTTGAACTACTCCCCTATGAATAAAAGCCAGCACCCCTACCAGGTTGATCATGCTGAGGCCTGGAGGCCTGAGAGGGAACACTAGCGGTAGAATACACCGGTCCTGATGACCTTTTCTGAAAGGAAGATCGATGTCCACCTCCGGACTTCTGATGGCTAAATCCCGAACTCTCAGATCTGACTCTTTTATTCTCCCTAGACATCTCCCTGCTTATCTCCCTCGATCTGGTGGGCATGAGTCATAAGTCTAGAGATACTCATGTCACTCAACACCATAGAATATCTACACTCCTTCTTCACCAAATCTGAGACTCCATAGATATACTTGCTCATCTAATCCTTTGGGTCAGCCACCATAGCAGGAGCATACCTGGAAAGATGAGTGAACCTCAACCTATACTCCTGCACAGACATGGATCCCTGTATCAAGTTCACAAACTCTTCGGCCTTTTCTTTCCTTAACTCCCTCGGAAAGAACTGGTCAAGAAAAACCTTCTCAAAACACTCCCAAGTCAAAGGGACCACGTCCCTAGCCCTAGCTTCCTTCCATTGCGTGAACCAGATATGAGTTATATCCTTGAGGTGATAGGATGCCAACTCAACGCTATCAACACTAACCACTTGCATCACATCAAATATTTTCTTCACTTCATCGATAAAATTTAGTGGATCCTCGCCCACTTTCGAACCCCAGAACTCAGGTGGGTTCATACGGATAAAGTCATGAACACAGGCCGATACCCTACCTTGAGGGTGGGCAGGGATAGGAGCTGGCTGGTTGGCCTGAGGGTCTATGGTCTAGTCTAGCATATGGATGTCATTCCTGAACTCCTCAGGTGTGACCTCGGGGGCTGGAACTGGAGGTGCAGCATTCCAAGTAGCTCAGTGAGGCATAGCATGTCGAGGCATAATCTGAAACATACAAGGAAAGGATTAGAGGGATAATAGAGTTTAACTTTATCGCACGATATAATCATGAAAGAAGTGAAGTTTTTATAAGATATCTCATAGCTTCCCTCTCATAAATGTGGCGCATTTCACACAAATGAAAGAGACTCTACTCGATGCGGCTTTCAGACATCCTAGGACTCTTAAACCTGAGGCTCTGATACCAAGTTTTTCATGCCCCGAGGCTACCCCATTGACATAACACAAGACCTGGGACCACAAGTGCCCCAAGATAACCCTTGGTCATAGCATAACTCAGATAAATCAATAGATAAATGGAAGCATAATAGGAAGATCCAGAGTCAAATGTATAGATAATCAAGTCAAATAGGAATACAAATCTAAAAGAAGGCTCGAATACTATCTATGTATGAAAAGCCTCTAACTGTCATAAAGAGTTGTTGGGACAAGCCCCCCAGCTAACTCAAAATCTAAAATAAAAGCATAAGGATGGACGCTCTAACTCTAGTCCTCAAATAATGAGGACTCACCAATAATCAGCTAAATGTCTAGCGTAGTCTAGCCACGAGTTTGAGGGTAGGTGCCTGAATCTACATCATAAAAGGATGCAGTGCAAAATGCGTCAGTACTATAGGATGTACAAAATATATGAGTCTATACAACAATAAATATAAATGTGCTTAAATCATGCTTGAAAGACTGAAACCATGCATAATAAGAGAATTCATGAGTAAAATCATAGTTAAACATAAGACATGAAAATAGAGGATCAACTTTCAAAAGTAGAATATCATATAACTTAAACTGAAAAGCTTTCGTACGGGAGTTTCTTATAACCGACAATAGACCATATGAGCTACGTGGAATCTAACTATATAACCCTAATTAGCAAAGCTGTTCCAAACTCTGCCAAGGTAAAGAACACCATAATCCAACTATATCACCCTAGTTGGCAAAGTTTCCCTATGCCCAACTAAGGCAAGGGCGCCATGATAATAAAGAGTGGAACCACTTTCATAAGCCCATCGGGCGATACATAACCTACGCTGGCAACATAGTTTTTGGACTTGGGTAATCGAACCCTCGTCGCTCGGTGCTAAATACTACTCCCAAAACATATACATATAGCTCATAATACTTATGCCATATCTGATGTCAAAACTGTTCATAACTTAGGTAGACATATCTGGATGCCAAACCTTTCATAAGACATAGGGATATATCGAATATCCAAAACTGTTGAAAAAGCATAAGGACATATTTGATGCCATGCAATTCACAAATTATGAGTCTTAAAGCTTTGCATAACCATAATTCAAAATATACTTTCCTTTCTAAAATCATAATTTGAAGAATTGGGCATGCAATTTCATGAAAATAGAGGTCATGTTATCTAAACATACCAATTTTTACTTGAAGATATGCAATTCAATGAAATCATGCTAGAATTCATCATCAATATATGGGCTTTTGTAAACACTTAAGGAACCTTAATTAAAACATGGATAATAAATAAGAAGTCATGAATCAATACTTTAAAACAAATCCCATTAATTTTCCCCAATTTGGGTAAGAACTCTAATTTAGAAATCTATAAATTCAATTTAAAAGATTGGGGTTTTGGAAATAAAGGTGAAGGAATTCCCTTATTGAATACCCACATACCTTGATTAAATCTAACCTAACTGAAATTGAAAAGAAGAGGAGGCTTGAACTTGGAGCTTGAGACTTGGAGCTTTAAGGAGTTCTTTTCCCAATTTGGTAGATGAATGAGGTAATGAGAAGGGACTTAGGCTAATAGGATTATAAATCATGCTAAGAATGGCCAAAATGACCTCACTTAGGAGTTAAAAGGGGTGGGTAATGATTGAAATATACCTGGGACTTAATTAATAAAAAGCTAAAAAAAATTGACTTTCAGGATTCACGGATGGATTTCACGAGTCATAGACCAAACCACGGCTGGTGGTTTTCACTCGTGGTTCCTGACCACAGAGTCAGGCTACAGAAGGCAAATCAATAGTCAACAGGATGACTCGTCAACTGGACTACGGCTTGTAGACCTGAGCCATAGTTTTAGGCTCAGCATTCAAGCTGTAGATGAGGAGCTACGAGTCAACAAGATGGGCCGTAGAATGAACTACGGTCCATAGACCTAAGTCGTAGTTCCTAGGGAAAGTATTGATCTCTAGTTTAGGTTCCATGAGTTGACAGTACAGACTGTGGTCCAAACTATGGTCCGTAGAATCAACCTGTTCTCAGACCAGAAGTGAACTGCAGGAGTCAAACCACGGTTTCATTCCACGACTCGTGGTTCTGACCACGGTCTGTGGTTTAGACCCGTAATTCCTGGAAACATAAAAAAATTCAGAGTTTTAAACTTAGAAAGTTGGTTCAATTTCTGGGGTGTTACACTTTTTGAACCCAGTTTAGAACCTTAGCAATATGGGTACTATTGAATTCGTATTTAAGCATAAAACTTATTTGTGATAGAGTATTGCGTTTGGAGACTCTCCATAACGGAAAGGCCCATGTGTGATTTTGTAGAGTTTGTTGTTCGATTTCGAGGTAGGTTATGGCTTAACTTCCTTTAGACTTTGCTTGGGTAGAAATTTATCATGTAAAGCATGTTATGGGTTAGGTAAAATTGTGGTTATGAGTACATAATGAGTTGATTTATTATTGTGAAGCCCAAATTAGAGCTTGTACTCTATGGGTGAAAAAGAAACTTAGATTTCTGATCTGAGATTGAGGCTTGTAGTCGGTGTTTATGAACTTATTGTGATTCAGAGATTTTGATCATATTTATTGTATTTGTCTTTGACTTATTATTTTGAACATGTATATTTGTTCATCTCATGACACATTAGAGAGTGCTATGGAGTGGAAAAATTAATATTTTTATGAGTGATCTGATGCGTTTGTATGATGGTGAGGAAATGATATTTTTATGAGTGATCTGATGTGTTTGCCGAATGGTGAGTAAATGATATTATTATGAGTGATCCGATGTGTTTTCCAGATGGTGAGGTATGATACTATTGAATGATTTTGAGTGATTGTATATGGACCTCGTGAGTCCCTCATGGATCTTGTCCTGGAGCGATATATGCTTGAAAGGTGTATACGATAGGCATTGGCCATTACATTTAATCCATATTATTGCATTGCATTATCATTTGGATTATTATTATGATTGAGATATATCATGTTATCTTTGATATTGAACTGCTGAGAATTTTCTGCGTACAAGGTTATTTTAGTACTCTTTATTTGATATAGTAACTTCTTAAGCTCAGTCGGCCTATGATACCTATTGAGTACAAGTGGACCATACTCATCCCTACTTTCTTGCATCATTCTGATGCAGATCCAGATACAAGTAGACCCCGTGACTATAGTTCGTAGTTTTTAGTATCTTTGAAGTTGTAGTGAGCTTCTGTGTTCGATGACTATTCCGACTTTCTCTATTATTTATCTTTATTTTTTTTACTTTCTCAAATAATTTTTTATAGTATTTGGTTAGGATATTCTGTACTTAGAGTCGTTCTTGTATTCGTGATAGCTGAGTCTTGGGATGTATTGGAGTCTTCTATTCAATTTTATTTTGATTATCTTTGAATTGAGTTATTATTGGTTAATCATTGTGTTTTTTTGCTATTTTCTTTATTTCTAAGTTGCTTGTGTTTGTTAAGTTAGGCTTACCTACCATGGTTGAGTTGGGGTATGTACCATCACAACTCTTGAGATTTTTGGATCGTGACATATATATAGTTGATAATTATTTAATGTATCTAAACTTAAATAATATGTATATTCAAGCAGTATGAGATGCTACATTAATGGTTACCTAAAAAGAAAAAGAAAAAATGCTACATTAATGAGTTCAAAAGGCACGGTTTGTAAAAGATCACTGTTTGTAAAACATTACAAAGTTTGATAACCAAAAGAATGTTGAATGGTCTTCAGACTTGCTTTTAGATTTGACCGAATCAGATCTCTTAAGAGCCATTAAGTGGTAGAATTTAAAGAAAAACAATGCATTTTATGGACTGCTGTCTGAATGATTCAGATTCAAACCTTCATTAAGTGTAAACACTAAAACAAGTTAAAAAGTATTTTTAAATTGATTTGATAATTTTTTATGCCAATTCAAACGCCCTCATTACTACTTAATAAGAGAGAGAATAGGATGAATTTTGTAGTTCTCACATTCAATAAGTAGACCATCATTCTCTTCTTAAGAAGTTTCACATGGATCTTTGTGATTGATTTATGGGCAACTTTCAAAAATAGCTACCTTTTAGACGAAAATAGGCTACCATAGCAACACTTTCAAAAATTACAATTTGTAGCTCAGATGTTGTCACGACCCAGACCACCGTGAGTGGCACCCACCCAATACCCCCGAGTGAGTGGACCAATACCGATCCAACACTTAACCCTTCTAGCAGCTTAAAACCAATGCATAAAATAAACTAGCAATAAAATCTCAACACTATATCATAAACTGTGGAAACATCCTCCCTAGAACCTGAAAGTCATCGGACCAAAATATTCTACCAAATTGTCCAGAAAAATACGGGCATGCAATCCCAAAATAAGCAAGATCTAAGCCCGAAATAAGTGGGCTACAACTAACAGGAAGAAATCAAGGTATCTCGATCGAAGCAGCTCACCCTTGATGTCTGAAAGCGTTGGGACTATAGGTGAGGTCGCGTGTCAGCCGCCAAAAGATTTTCTGTACTCACAAAAGAAAAGCAAGTGCAGAGTCAGTACACAAACACCGTGTACTGATAGGATCTTCCTCCAGATCCAATAAACATAACATAAATAGTAAACCATAACATAGTAAGGCACAGGAAATATGTAACAAGCTAACCAATAACCAGATATTAAGTCCCTCCCTTAGCTCATTACACTCAGGAACCAAAAAGCAACCATTGACCCCAACCAAAAACAACAACATATACCCTTTTTCACAAAACCCAGGCCCACCAAGGATCCCCTAACATCACCTAAGTGTTAGACATGCAATCCCGGTCTACACTAAGACCAAACTCACATTTAAATAAATTCACCCGGCCTCTCATGGACTATATGCAAAATTCACAATTCAAGAATACAACCCGGTCCACTCATGGAACCATCGAAAGAAAATAGTAATGCAACTAAAACAACCCATACCAGGTGTGGTACCCGAGCCAACCATTAGAAATTCATGTACCAGGTGTGGTACCCGAGCCAACCGTTAGTAATTCCCATACCAGGCGTGGTACCCGAGCCAACCATTAGTATACCCGTACCAAGCGTGGTACCCAAGCCAATCGAATGTCATAACAAGTCCAATCAATCACAATCAATGAACAAATATACTTGTAAAACCAACAAGAAAACAAAAGAAGTTCATTTCACAAGACTGATTACCGGACAACTAGACATTCACAATTCATTTCATAAGCATGCAACTCATACACTACTACGAAATAGTACGTGAACACATTATGCATATTAGAAATTAATAACTATCACCTACCTCGAAATATTCCAAGCTCTACTCAATCAGAGATTTTCCATTTCCTAAAGTTCTTGCCGGTTCTTAGTCTAAAATAACACACAATAACCAAATATCAATCCTTATGGCCTACTAGTTACTCGGATTATGCAAAAATTCCAAACCCCAAGGCAACCATGATCATCCCACCCTTTTTCTGGGCTTTTCCACCATTAATTCATGTATTCCTACCATTTTATGGATGCATTTAGAGAATTAAGGTCACATAATCTTAATCTAATGAAATTATCAACACCCAAGAACTTCTACACCCTAGAATCCTCTTTTTCCCCAGATTCTACCATCCTAGGCCATTCCAAACCTTTCCCCAAGTCCACCCTTAGCAATTCTATAGTGTAGGAAAGATAGTATGGAGTTTGGGGAGTAAAATTCTTATCTGTAGGATGAAAATTGGTGGAAAACTAATGAAAATCACCCAAAATTGCCTTTCCCTTCTCCCAAAATATCTTGATGAAAAAATGACTATTTTGGAGAAGTTTTTGCATTAAGTCCCGTCATGCTCCGCTATAGCAGTTCCGCCACACCCGCTATAGCAATGCTGACCGACGTTGCCTTCCGCTATAGTGGTAATTTCTCTATTATAGTGAAGGTTTCTATGGCGGTGCAGCAGCAGTTGACATGGGATAGAATGTCGTAAAGTCCCCCAAATTGATCCATTTTACAACACACTCGATTTCCTGATGTTTCGGAATAACTCCTTCATGTCAACTTCGATACCGAGAGTTCTACTTATCTGAATTTTATTTCAAAAAAATCCCCGGACTCCTTTATGTCTTTGATAAATGGAAAAATAGCTCAAAACTAGACACGCTACCCAATCTTTACCCAGATTTCTCTAGACCATACCTCACTCCAAAATCGGTCGAGACTAGCCTAGCCCAAAATTTTTAACTCCCAAACCCAGAAGTTTTCTGACTCAAAACTTGGCACGAAAAATTTACCCATAACGATGACCCCAATCATTAGAACAGATAACAATTTACCCATCGTTCACCCCGAATGATCAAACCCAAAAATATGGAAATAAAGAAGGGAAAAGTAGTACATGAATCCTCAAACAAGTGAGGGTACTTGTCCCGCATGTTCTTCTCGGTTTCCCAAGTGGCTTCCTCAACTGGATAATGCTTCCATTGAACCTTTACCATGTTGATCACCTTTGTCCTCAATATTCGGACATCCCGATCAAGAATCACAACTGGATCCTCTTCATAGCGCAGATCCTTATCACATAACACCTCATCCTACTTGATGATGTAGTCCCTATCCCCATGGTATTGCTTTAGCATGGATACATTGAATACTGGATGAACACCCGACAAATTGGGCGACAGTGTTAATCTGTAAGCCACTGGCCCTATAATCTCAAGAACTTCGAACGGTTTGATGAACCGAGGGCTGAGCTTGCCCTTCTTACCGAAACGCATAACTCTCTTCATTGGTGACACTTTCAATAGCACTTGTTCACCAATCTAAAAATCTATGTCCCTTACCTTGCGATTCGCATATTCTTTCTGCCTGTTTTGGGCCGCTAGCAACTTGGTTTGAATGCCTCTTACCTTTTCTTGGGTCTCCCTTACCAAGTCCATACCCAAAGACTTTACATCGCCTTCCTCAAACCACCCTATGGGTGACCTACAACCCCTTCCATACAGCGCTTCAAATGGTGCCATGTCGATGCTGGAGTGGTAGCTATTGTTGTATGAGAACTCACACAATGGTAGAAACTGGTCCCAATGACCCCTGATGGTCACCTTATTCAACTTTCTATAATCTATGCACATTCGCATACTACCATCCTTTTTCTTCACAAACAAGACCGGAGCACACCAAGGCGAATCACTGGGATGGATGAATCCCTTATCTAGGAGTTCCTGAAGCTGAGTCTTAAGTTACCTTAACTCTGCCGGAGCCATACGATATGAAGGAATAGAAATTGGGCGAGTGCCAAGCTCCAAGTCAATACAGAAATCAATATCCCTGTCCGAAGGCATACCAAGCAAATCCTCCGAAAACACCTTCTGAAACCTCTGAAACAACTGGAACTGACTCAATAGATGGGGACTCCACACTATCATCCCAGAGATGAGCCAAAAATGCTAAACACCCTCTCCCCACTAGCTTCCTAGCCCGAATGAATGATATTATCTTGGCCGGCTTAGGCATGTACACACCTTCCCACTCTAGCCTATCCTTACCCGGAATCTCTAGAGCCACAGTCTTGGTGTTTCAATTCAATACAACATGATAAGGGAATAACCAGGTCATGCCCAGAATGACATCGAAGTCTACCATATCCAGAATTACCAAGTCTACCCAAGTAAGCAACCCCACAAAAACTACAGAACAAGCACGATAAACATGAGTTACAATGACGGACTCTCCAACTGAGGTGGAAACATGGATAGAGGAATCAAGGATATCACAAATCAAGTCCAAACCCATAGCAAAATTCACAGACACATAAGAGTAGGTAGAACCTGGGTCAAAAAGTACTGAAGCCATCCTATCACAGACAAGAATTATACCAGTGATCACTGCATCTAATGCCTCCGCCTCATACCTCCCTGGAAAAGCATAACACTTAGCCTGGTCATCAATCCGAGCTACTTCCTTGGCTGGCTGCGCCACACCCCTGTCTGCACCATCGTTCCCCCTGTCTCCTTGGCCTCCCTGAAAGTTATTTCGCCCACCCTGTGTACGACCTCTAACATGGCCACCTCTACCTGCTGAGACTACAGCATTAGACTGCTGCTGAGCCTAATTACCAGTCTGTCTGTTCCTGACGCCGCATCCATTCTAGGAGTTGTAGTAACCGCTGGCTGAGTACCAAGAACCTGATCCGCTGTCCCTGTAGGGTTGGCTCCAGCACCAACCAGCATACTCAGGAAGGACCACACTTGTTAAAATTCCTCGGGTGTGATAGGGGGGAGGCCTGCACCTCCAGTCGGTGCTGCCTTCGCCTGCTCTACACCCTCCTCAATAGCAACCTCGACCTCCTCTTCAGAACCCAACAACTGTGTAGCAAAATGAGACAAGGCATGAATCTTAGCCTCATAACCAAAGACCGACATGTTACCCTGTTCCAGAGCCAGGAACTCATCCTTTTTGCGATCCCTCAAAGTACAAGGCACATACTTCTCTAAGAAGAGAGCGTGGAACTGCTCCCCAAGTCCGTGAGGGCAAAACAAATGACCGATATTCCACATGAGATCTCCACCAGTGCTTAGCATCACCCTGCAGCTGAAATGTGACAAACTCAACCCCATGCTATTGTACAATGCTTGTGCAGCCTCTCATAAGAATCCATCTTTGTCACGACCCAGACCGCCGTGAGTGGCACCCACCCAATACCTCCGGGTGAGTGGACCAATACCGACCTAACACTTAACCCTTCTAGCAGCTTAAAACCAATGCATAAAATAAACTAACAATAAAATCTCAACACTGTATCATAAATTGCGGAAACATCCTCTCTAGAACCTGAAAATCATCGTACCAAAACATTCTACCAAATTGTCTAGAAAAATACGAGAATGCAACCCCAAAATAAGCAAGGTCTAAGCCCGAAATAAGTGGGCTACAACTAACAGGAAGAAATCAAAGTAGCTCAATTGAAGCAGCTCACCCTTGATGTCTGAAATCGCTGGGACTACAGGTGAGGTCGCGTGTCAACCGCCAGAAGATTTCTTGTGCTCATAAAAGAAAAGCAAGTGCAGAGTCAGTACACAAACATCGTGTACTGGTAGGATCATCGAACAGCTCCAATAAACATAATATGAACAGTAAACCATAACATAGTAAGGCACAAGAAACATGTAACAAGCCAACAAGTAACCAGATATTAAGTCCCTTCCTTAGCTCATTAAACTCAGGAACCAAAAAGCAACCACTGACCCCACCCAAAAACAACAACATATACCCTTTTTCACAAAACCCAGACCCACCAAGGATCCCCCTAATATCACCTAAGTGTTAGACATGCAATCTCGGTCTACACTAAGACCAAACTCACATTTAAATAAAATCACTCGGCCTTTCATGGACCATATGCAAAATTCACAATTCAAGAATACAACCCGGTCCACTCATGGAACCATCAAAAGAAAATAGTAATGAAATTAAAACAATCGATACCAGGCGTGGTACCCGAGCCAACCATTAGAAATTCTCATACCAGGCGTGGTACCCGAGCCAACCGTTAGTAATTCTCATACCAGGCGTGGTACCCGAACCAACTGTTAGTATACCCGTACAGAGCATGGTACCTGAGCCAACCAAATGTCATAACAAGTCCAATCAATCACAACCAATGAACAAACATACTTGTAAAATCAACAAGCAAACAAAAGAAGTTCATTTCACAAGACTGATTACCGGACAACTAGACATTCACAATTCATTTCATAAACATGCAACTCATACACTACTACAAAATAGTACGTGAATACATAATGTATATTAGAAATCAATAACCATCACCTACCTCGAAATATTCCAAGCTCTACTCAATCAAAGCTTTTCCCTTTTCTGAAGTTCTTGTCGATTCTTGGTCTAAAACAACACACAATAACCAAAAATCAATCCTTATGGCCTACTAGTTACCTAGATTATGCAAAAATCACAAAGCCCAGGCCAACCATGATCATCCCACCCTTCTCCCGGGCTTTCCCACCATTAATTCACCTTTTCCTACCATTTTAATGGATGCATTTAGAGAATTAAGGTCACATGATCATAATCTAATGAAATTATCAACACCCAAGAACTTCTACACCCTAGAATCCTATTTTTCCTCGGATTTTACCATCCTAGGTCATTCCAAACCTTTTTCCAAGTCCACCCCTAGCAATTCTATAGCGTAGGAAAGATAGTACAGAGTTTGGAGAGTAGAATTCTTACCTTTAGGATGAAAATTGGTGGAAAACTGATGAAAATTGCTCGAAATCACCTTGCCCTTCTCCCAAAATGTCTTGATGAAAAATAGAATTTTGGAGAAGTTTCTGCATTAAATCATGTCACGCTCCGCTATAGCGGTCCACGCTCCACTATAGCAATTCTGCCATAGCGGAACCATCCGCTATAGTGGTGCTGACTGACGTTGACTTTCGCTATAGCAGTAATTTCTCCGTTATAGCGGAGGTTGCTATGATGGTGCGGCAGCGGTTTACAAGAGATAGAATGTCGTAAAGTCCCCCAAATTGGTCCATGTTATAACACACTCAATTTTTTGACGTTCTGGAACAACCCTTTCATGTTAACTTCGATACCAGAAGTTCTACTTACCCAAATTCGATTCCAAAAAGTCCCCCTGACTCCTTTATGTCTTAGCTAAATGAAAAACTAGCTCAAAACCAGACACGCTACCCAATCCTTACCCGGATTTTCCTAGACCATACCTCACTCCAAAATCGACCGAGACTAGCCTAGCCCAAACTTTTCAACTCCCAGATCCAGAAGTTTTCTGACTCGAAACTTGGCACAAAAAATTTACCCGCAACGACGAAATCGGTCGTTATAGATGTATCAACTTCGTTGGCTACCTGTTGTATCAACTGTATGTAATTGACTATATTTGATACTTCGCTGGCTATCTGTTGTATCAACTGTATGTAATTGAATGTATTGATATAAAATATAAATACAATAAATAATTACAAGCATCGAATACAAGTGTATCGACGGATACAATTGTATATAACTGTATCATTTGTATTTGGATGGTTCAAGTTGTATCAATGAATACAACAAATACAATTGTACACAAATGTATCAATTGTATTTGGATGGTTTTAGTTGAATCAATAAATACAATTCATATCAACGAATACAATTTGTATCAACGAATACAATTGTATCAACGTGTATCAACGAATACAAAATATAATTCATATCAACGAATACAAAAAAACAAGTATCAAAAATATACAAAGCAACAAATGTATTCACGAATACAAGAACACAGAGCTTGAATTAGATTTCTTATATAAGCTCTTATTGCCGATTTAGTACCTAAAATAGATTCTTCGAAGAACACCAAGCTGGGTTCGGAACTTGCCAGATCTGACATTTCTATTGAAGCTAAAATATCTAGATTCAAAAGCTTTTGGAGGAACAATGGCGTCAATCCTCCATTGACGAAGACTGAAACCTGGGTTTTGATTGAAATTATTTTGTGACTGGTTTCACTCCTTTTCTGAAATTATTAAATTGGTGTCTTTTTTCTTCATTTCTGAAACTTAATTGCTAATGAATGGTTGCTTGAAAAATAATTTGATGACCGATTGTTGAGCTAAATATATGGGAACTGAAGTTTGAAGCTCTTCCTAAATCTGATTTAAATTGGATGATTGAGCTGAGGACAGATCTGGGCGTTTGAAGAAGAACAAAGCTTCTGGGTTTCCAATGAGTGAATCTGAGAAATTGAGAATTTTGGGTATTTAAAAACTGGATTGGTAGCTGCTGAGTTCGAGAGAGGGAGGAGAGTGGCAAGAGAGGCAGCAAGGGTGAGAGATAGCGGTTTTCCAAAGTATTGCTATTTGAATACGATTTGTAATCAATACAAATTTAAATTGAGTTGACTAATTAAGGTCTTAGGTTTGCTAAACCCTGTAGTTATCCCTTGATTTACATAGTCGTATTTACTTTTTATATTTCTAATCATCGGGAAGATTCATCCTACTCTTTATTAAATTATTTTTTACTCCTTCATCCCAAAATATTAATTATGTTTCACTTCTTGAGGATCAAATTACATAACCTTGAATCAATATTTTCAGTTTTTTTTCACTATATTAATAGGAGAATTGAAATTATAGTATTTTTCAAATAGTTTTAGAATATCTAAATTTTAATTCAATATATTAAATTAATCTAATTTAATTTAGCTTCAAAAATTAGTCAAATTGTCTTTCAAAAAATAAAACGTGAAGGGATGAAGAAAGTGTATATTATTTGATCTTCACCAAGTTATAAATATATTACATACTTTAAATCATGTTATTTTATAGAATATCAAATCACTTGTATCTCTTTAATTTGGTATTTGCGAATTTCCCTGTCAAACTTTCTTTCTATTGAATAATATTTTCTTTAAAAAGTATCTTATTATGTGATTACTTCTTTTGATAATTATAAAGATTTATGAACAAGACGTGTCTAACGTGCTACTAGATTATATCAATTATACATTACAATATAATTTACATTACAATACAAATTATATTTATTTAATCGAGTTTGAGCTCGGGCTTAGCAAGGACCTCGTGAAACTTCCAGTAATAACAAGACGAGGCAGTGGAGATCGAGCTGGACCATTTTAATTTTCTTGAGACATACTCTCGACTTTTCTTACATATGTTTAGACTTTATAGGAAACTACTATGTTGAGACTTTTGATTTTACAGAATGAGTTAATAAGAATCCTTTTTAACAACCATCCCCCCAAGCACTTATTTAGACAATGCATTTTTTCTCTAGGTAAGCCCATTTCTATTTTCTTCTAATTATAAACATCCTTAAAATTGAGTAACTAACTCTAGTCTTTTTTATTACCTTCTTCTAAAGAGAAACATTAATGCTTCCTTCCAAAATATGACTTCTATGAAACTAAAGAATTCCTAAAACAGTGTTTTGTAGATATGACTTTTGTTACATTTGTATTACTTATAACTTTCTCCATTCTTGACACCATGTGAGTTTGATTTTACAGGGCTTTAGTACTTTATTATTAATGGGATTGTGTTCATATTAAAATGTTACTATATTTATTCAATTGGCTAGAATTACAGTAAATATTTTATTGACTTCCTTGTTTTTGTCCTACTTAATTGTCTCAACTTCTAGTTGTTTCAATATGGACTATTCTTGATCTTTTATTATGCTTTCTTTTTGGATTTCAGTTTATAGTTGATTTTTTACCATATTTTTTTCTTACGTATGTGCACTTTTTAGTTGATCACCAGGCGCTTGTTTGTCAAATAATTTAGCTTCAGTTTGGTCATAGATTTTGAAGTCACATTTGAAATTTGAAGTTGCGTTTGGACATGCATTTTACTTGAAATATTTTTAAAGTTTTGTAGTGAAAGATAAATTTCAAAATCTACGCCCAAAATCCCTAGCTTAGATTGGAGAATAGCCTCAACAATATTAGTTTGATTTTGCAGTTGGCCGAATGAGGGACATTTTTAACCCGAGATTTAATGTTAAGGACAATTTGTGATCCAACAAATAAAAGAAGGACAAATTTAAACCATTTTAATATGTTAAGTTCATTTTTAATTTTTTTAATTAACTTTTAAATAGTATAGCCGAGTAATAAGATCCACAGAGAAAATCATTTCACCATTTTGCTATAGTTCAAGTTTGTTTTTTTGCGTTTTTGAGTATGTTTCCTTAACCATTTGAAATTTAAACTTTTAATTTCTTTGCTCATTCACGATTTTCCAAAATTATTAACCACTCTATCACATAATTAATTACTCATGTGTTTTATGTTATCCTAAAACTAACTTGTTTCCAAATGGATACTAGTATTATAGACGTCAACCAAAAAGTATAATATCGACGTAAACAAAGATTACAAATAGTTTTCAAGTATATCCTTTGAAGTTAACGTTAAGCCTTTGGACACACCAAAGTACAAAAGGAGACGTACAAAGCGAAACTTTTGACGGGCCATTGTCTTCCCCTTTCCTCCTCTATTCTCTCTGCCTAACATTCTTTGAAAATGAATCCCCCATTTCAATGCTTAACATTCTCACAATCTTAACAAACAAATTAAATTAAAGAAAGAAAGGAAGGAATAAATAAAAACGGAAAAGACAGAGAAATTCACAGCTCCATCAACGCCTCTCTTTCACGTTGGCACACCTCTCCAACTTCGTCTCTACCCCTTTTCATATAATTTACATGAATAACCCATAACACCCATATACATATAGCGACCCTTTACCTTCCAACCCATCGATCTTGCTCCTTTTCTTGATTCTTGATTCTTGATTCTTGAAGCAATGAAGAATAGACATACTGTTAAAGTATCTGCAAAATGGATTCCCATCTTCTCAATTGCTTTCTTCTTCATTGGGATGTTGTTCTCTAACAGGTGAAAATGATTAGAGGGTAGCTATTGATTTTTGGATTATGTTTGGAATCTTGAAAAGTTCTGATTTTTTGTTTTTTTATGGATCTGCTTGTTTGCTGAAGATGGTGGTCTCCAACTGAATCTGGAAGTCAGCTCATAGCTCAGCATAGACGGGACCAAGAACTTCAAGTTGTTTCTGAGGACTGTAATTCGAAAAAGAAGGTTTATGTTGATTCAAAATCTAACCTGTTTTCTGTTGATTGCCTATTTAGCTACTGTTAAGTTTAAATCTGTCTTGCTTTATTAATTCTTCAGTGCTTGATTTTGGAGTTAATTCTAGTGTTCTGCTTTCTGTTGAGTTCAATCTATGTTTTCTGGAGTTCTGCTTTATGGATATTCAATCTTATTGTGGATTTTAACTTCTGTTAAGTTCAATCTGTCTGTTTCTGCAGAATTTTAAGTTCTTGATTTTTTGGATTTTGAAGCTGATTTTGGAGTTTACCATTTGTTGTCTGTTTATGCAAAATATTAAGTTCTTAATTTCTGGATTTTAGCTTCTGTTGAGCTCAATCAATCTATTCTTGTGCTTTTGGTGAGCTTTTTGGTTTCTGGGTATTGAAGTGAATTGCTGATATAAGCTTCAATCTGTCTGTTTTCTTAACTTCTGGGTGTCGAAGCTTCTTGTTGATATCAGCTTCTGCAAGTTCAATCACTTCCTAAGTATTGAAGCTAATTGTAGATTTTAGATTCTGCTAAGTGCAATCTTCTGTTATAACTTCCTTTTGTTTTTGATGTCTGAGTATTAAAGCTAATTGTGTTTTTTTTGGTTCTGTTGAGTTCAATCTGTCTACGTTATTCTTTTTTCAAATGAATTCTTTGTTATGATGATTGAAGCTAATTGTGGAATTAGCTTAAGTTCAATCTGTCTGTTACATGGTATTAATGAGTTCTGTCTTTATGTGTATTGAAGTTGGTCGATGGAGGTTTAGCTTTGTTAGGTTCACTTTGTCTTCTTGTTATTTTTCAGTTTCTTGCTTTCTGGGAGTCTTAAGATTATTATGGCTTGTAGCTTGTGTTCTTAGCTGACTATTCTTGAACTTGTACAATTTATTGGTATACTAGAAACAAGGACAAGATAAGGATGTAATGCAAGAGGTGTACAAAACCCATGAAGCAATTCAGTGAGTTCCCTAAGCGTCACACTTTTGTTGTTTTCTAATTTTAAGTCGTGTTGGAGAACTTTCTATTTTTGGTACTAATGGTTGTGAGCTGTTTTGGGAGGTCTGCTTAGATCATTGGACAAGTCAATTGCTATGCTTCAAATGGAATTGGCAGCCACTAGGAGCACACAGGAAATGAAGGTGGATGATCAGTCTTCCAATTCTTCTAATTCCCAAAATGGCCCTCCAAGGAAGAAAGTTTTTGTGGTAATTGGAATTAATACTGCTTTTAGCAGTAGGAAGAGGCGGGATTCGGTTAGAGGAACTTGGATGCCTCAAGGTAAACCTCCAAGTGCAGTTGTGTGTTTCCTACGATCTCTACTGAAAAATCTTCTTTTATTTTGAAAGAAACATGCCTGATGGCTTGATTTTATATGTGTGTATATATATATATTAGGGGACAAGCTTCTCAGATTGGAGAAAGAGAAGGGAATTGTAGTCCGCTTCATGATTGGTCACAGGTATAATACATCTTTTCCTTAAGGGCAAATGGGTTCCAAATCCTACATTTTGGTATTAATCTTGAGCTACTAAGTCAGTAGTGCTAAGTGAAGAATTTGGGTTACCTAGACGGGGAATCAGAGAAAGAAGTTTATCTGTTTCCATTTCAAGTCACCATTAAACAGTGTTATCAAAAGCAAGTAAAGTGTGGGCTTTAATGAAAAAAGGCGTAAAGGGAGAAAAAATACAAATATATATGTTTTGTCCAAAACTAATAATTATAATCATGAACGACAAATATATGAACAAAGAAATTGAAAAAAATTTACGATAAAGTGAAATATCAATTGCTTAGTGTCACCTCTTTAGAAGAGGCTCATTGGCAAGGGAAAGTATGCCTTAGAACCTTGATGATGACACTGAAGTGCACATTAAGCAAGACGAAGCGCTCAACACATTTTGAGCCTCGCTTTAGGGCTTAAGCGCGCCTTTGACAACTCTGCCATTAAAGATTTAAAAAATCTGATTGTAGAGGGCTTATAGAATTAGATTGTTACAGTTCTACAGAAATTTGGAGTGAGTCATACTTCTGAAATGTTTCCAAGGTCAAAGCCCCCATTTCGAGTGTTGGGCGAAAAAAGAAGTCCAAAAGTGAAACCGTTCGACTTTATTTGGAGCAGGAGAATTTTCTTCTAAAGGGTCAATATGTGCACTATCTGTTTCCTGCTGGATTGACATTGTCAGATATCCCTACATCTTTAGGAGTCCTACTTCCTAAAGATGCCAAAAAGAGAGGATAAACTTATATAGATAAAAAATGGATCATAAGTTAAAGACAAGGAATTGTATTGTCAACTCAAGCTCTCTACTACACTTTTAGCTTGTAGGAAAGAGACACCAAAACAGTGCTCCTAAAATGTACTTCCAACTTACTCAGTTAGCCAGAAGAAGACTAAGGGGGCGTTTGGTTCGAAGACAAGTTATACGGGGATTATAATGCAGGGATTACTAATACAAAGATTATTTCTTGTTGGGTATTTGGTTCATTGTACTAAAATTGGATATACTAGATATCATTTAAAATATTTATTTACTTTTTAAACTAAAAAGTAATGAGTTTACAACTATACCCTTGAATGCTTGACCTTCATTGGTTTCTAGAAAAGGGTAAAGGTAGTTTTGTCCTTTTGCTACTTTATCCATGTATAAGTTATTCATGGATTAGTTATTCCATGTTGTTGGTGGTATAAAATAATACACCAATTGGTGTATTAAGTTACACATGATTCAAACTACAACCAAAGATTGGATAAAGTTATACCATGATTGTTTTCCTTATACATCATACCAGATGATCCCTAAGAGTTTGCTAGAAGAAGACTAAGAAAGCCTTTCCCGGAATAATAATGCAGCGGAAGCAATCTTTAAAGAAATCTTTACACCCCTCCTTGCTTGCTTCGGGAATTACCGTGTGTTGTTTCTTTCTTCTCCAATGAGGGAATATGGAATAGTTTGTCTCATGCGTAGTCCGGTGTAAGCGCCGCGAGGTGTGAAACAGTCTCGTAATCAATGAAAGCACTTCTATCAAAGGCAAAAAATGGAAAAGCTGCTGAAATTTATTGGGGCTTTGAGCAAAAAACGCTAATGAAGGGTGTGGTTAAATGAAGCATGTACTTTAATAAATATGAACCTTTCATTTCAAAAAATAATAAATATGAACCTTTTATATAAAAGGTAATGTAGAAAAATTGAAAAATCAACAATTAGGTGAAACATATTGTTTAGTATCGCCCTTTTCAAGACGGAGCTCATGGGCGATGAGGTGCATGCGTTAATGCCCTGCTGCCTGCATTGAAGTGTCTCTTAAGCAAGGCAAAAACCACACCTATTTTGCACCTAACTTTACGGCTTAAGTGCGAATGAAGCGAGCCTTTGACATCATTGAATGAAAAGTAAGTAAATACTTTCCATAACAAAAAAGAAAGAAAGAAGTCAACTTATTCCTGGATTGTGGTCAGCTGTTGTTACCTTTTCTTTTGATAATTAAGTGATGCATTAAAACCTTGTAATGTTCATCCTTGCAGAACGTCCTATGCAATTTGTTTTTTAATGTTCTAGATGGATCTGCACACGTATTTCTCAACAAGAAAAACATTTATCTGCACACGGTGGTGGACCAGCACTATCTACTCTTTTTGGAACCCTGCCAAATTCTCTTCAAAAGAACACTAGTTGAACCCACTTCCTCCTTCCTCCACCGCTTCAGTTTTCAAACCCAGGGTGCAGTAACCTGAAAGGCTTTGTCAACTTGCTGCGGAGAAAAGAATTAAAGAACCTGGGAGAAAGTTGCTTAGCAAGTTAAATACACTATTGACAGGGGAAAAGATATTAAAACTTTTAGATTCATACAGAAATTTCTGAAATTGACTCTAGAAATGAACTCAATTGATTTGTCTCCTGCTTATGACATTTATGAGGTTGAAAAGAGTTTAAAAAATTAGAAATTCATTTCCTTGTAAAAAATAAAATAAAGAAACCAGAAATTGATTTAGATGACATAATATGCAATTTTTTGTGTGAGAACAATTTCAACCAAGAGAATTATTGTGCTTCGCTAGAGAGACTATCTTATGTTGCCACGTGTAGGGAGGTAAAAGTGTCTTTTGAAATTTAGTGCATTTTGTGAAATAAATGCTTTAGCTTGAAAGGGTACTTCTTCAAGTTTTCTTGGCAAATGTTTAAGAGTAATTTTAGTTTGCAGATACTTGAACAGAAAAACACTTTTGCGAAAGCTCAATTTTGGAACTACTGAAACTACTTGTGGGCCTAAAACTTAGAACTATCTCGATAGTTCAGTAGTTAAAAGATCGAGATTAATTTTGTAAAGTAGACAGTAAAAGTATTTCATAAAATTACCTTACCAAGCCCTTAGTGATGTGTCTGTAAAATTTTCAGAAGTACTAAACACTACAGGTAAACACTTGACCGGAAGCTACCACACCACCAAAAAGGGCTGAAGAGGTTTGTTAGATTTGTTCCAAACACAGTTTAACCAATGAAGGCATGATTACATGCAGTTTAAGTTCTGATGGACGATATGAACTGTTCATCTTAATGTTAACTAACGTACTTGCAATTAGATATTATCACTAACAAAATACTAGCTAGTTTTAGGATTGAACAGGATCTAGATGTTCCCTTTTGGATTGATCTTTATCATCTGACGGTGCTTATCCACTCCAACTAAATTTTCCATCACCTGTAGGATCTTTGTGAATTCTACATCTTTGCATTTTCTTTGCTCTCTCCTTTCCACCATTTTCTTTCCTTTTCTCTGTAGTATTATTGGTAGTATACTACTAATATGTATGAGTCATCACTCATTAATGTCACTGAGCAAGGATGAAAATGAAAATAATATTACTGAACTGACGAATGTCTGTGTTGGTTATCCAGTGCAACATCTAACAGCATACTGGATCGCGCTATTGATTCTGAAGAAGCTCAACATAAAGACTTCCTCAGGCTGGTAGGATACTTTAAGAACAGTTTTGCTTTTTCTATTAAGTTGGGAAATCTTACAGATTTTGGGTCTGAATCTGCATGATTGATGTTGTAGGAGCATGTTGAAGGATATCACGAGCTCTCTGCCAAAACTAAGATTTTCTTTTCTACTGCTGTTGCAAAATGGGATGCGGACTTCTATGTCAAGGTTGATGATGACGTCCATGTCAATTTGGGTATGCACTGGATATGTTTTCTATATATTTTACAGTTCGACGACTAATACTCTTGGTTCAGCTTGTATTTAATGACTAATGATTTTTCAGGCATGCTAGCTGCAACTCTAGCTCGTCATCGGTCGAAGCCCAGAATTTACATTGGGTGTATGAAATCTGGACCTGTTCTTGCTCAAAAGTAATTGTGAAACCTTACTAACTTATGAAAATTGATGCTTTCAGCTTGCATTTTGGTTTCAACTGTAGTAACTTTTTTAAAAAAAAATGGTAACAGATCAAGTGTAGTAACATTTTAATTGCGTGAATTGAACTTTAATATTGTTTTGTAGGACTGTAAAGTACCACGAGCCAGAATACTGGAAATTTGGGGAAGAAGGAAACAAATACTTCCGACATGCAACTGGTCAGATCTATGCTATCTCCAAGGACTTGGCCACGTACATATCAATCAATCAGTAAGTTAATGGTTGATCAAGCTTGAATTTGTTATCGTCTACCCAAGTCATTGAAGTTCTTCTGTATTTCTTGAAATATCAGTGTATATTAGCATGTATACTGTGGATTATCAATACTAAAATTTGTCGGTCTCCATTATACTAGATACTTGTATGTTTGATGTAAGTATCACTATCATATAGAGGACACCCAAACATGCTCGGGGTTGAAGCATAGTTTTTGTTTTACCGCAATCATATATTGTTAAATGCTCTAGTATAAAGGATTTAAATTTTTAATTCAGGCCTATATTGCACAAGTATGCCAACGAAGATGTGTCATTAGGGGCTTGGTTTATCGGTCTTGAAGTTGAGCACATTGATGAACGCAATATGTGCTGTGGAACACCGCCAGGTATTTTCTCTATAGTACTGTATCAAGCAGCTGTATTCAGAACTTTTTGGGGTGCTTTTTGATAATCCAATAATTTAGTGCATAGAGAATTTTCTTTAGTGTATTCAGATTTTTTAGTAGGTTAGTAGAAACTGGTCAGTTATCCGTAAGATTTTCCCAATTGAGAGATGCCGGATACTGATCTTTTTTATCAGTGTCCATTCCTTCATTCCATGCCTAAAATCTTGTTGTCATGTAGGATAACATTTTAAAATTCCAAGTTTTGTTGTCCGTAGACAGACATTCTAGTTGAGGGTGTAATACAAAATAGAAAAGAGGCAATTTAAACTGTTTAGCTCGGGTCCAATCGGTTTATAATTACTTTTTTTGTCAATTTGATTACTGTTTTTTGTTAGAAGTTGCACCTATCTCCTAATGCTCCCAATCCATCTACTCAATTCACTACTATGGTACTTCCTTGCAGATTGTGACTGGAAAGCTGAGGCAGGTAATGTATGTGTCGCCTCGTTTGACTGGAGCTGCAGTGGAATTTGTAAATCAGTAGAGAAGCTAAAATATGTCCACGAGAAGTGCGGTGAAGGGGAAGAAGCTCTTTGGAATGTTCTCTTCTGATTTTTGCTTGAGAAATAGAGGGTTGAGGAATCTTGCTGAGACATAGCTGTCGGATGATTTCCATCTGGCTGGCTGTTTTTGATTGCCAAAATTTTCCAATCAGAACTTTTAGTCCAGCAGTTTGTATAATATGAAAAGAGCATGTTTGTTGTAGATTATGTCTCTGTCTAGATACAGATATAGATGTATGGATTTTGGAGGACAGTGGCTATAATTTTGCTAATTCTTTTCACAGCATATCAGGAGGACCTTTAGATGTGTACTCACATTCTTGATGGTGGAACTAATGTAATTTTGGTGGTGGTGAGGTTCAATTGTTATTTCTTTATTTGGTGCTTATTCTAGTTTGTGAATACAAGGCCTCCATTTTTGACAATCTAGGATGTTTTAAATTATTGGTATTATTTTTAGTTGCAATTAAGTTTCGAGGAAAGGAAATTTATTCACATTAATTCTTCCTCTCTGAGTCTGTTCATTACCATCTTCAAACCCCTTGATTTTCCTTTTATGATCTGAAGTTCCAACATAATCAATCAAATCTTGTCAATTGATCAATAATTCCAATTTCTATGGTTTCTAATCTATTCAAATTTTATCTTTGCTTCTTTGAACAATTGATCATATCATATTGCAAATATAATATATAAGGGTATAATTAGAAACAATTAGTACTAATTATTGTCTTGAAATCTTAAAGCGACAATTATTTTTAGGATAGTGTCTTTTGCTGCTAAAACACCACTTATTTTGGAACGGTGGGAGAAATATATATAATAGTGGTTGAACTTAGCTAACGAGACTTGTCGTTGAAGCAACGTTCATAAAGCCATGCATGTCAGCTATAAATTATTAAAGGCCAATGAGTAGTTGAAACTATATATTGGTGGGAAGGAAAAGAAATAAATAACCCTATCTGTTTGTCAAATTGCGTAGGCCAAAAAGTTGTGTAAAAAGCTGACATCAAGGTTTTGTTTTGTTGTCTTTGCAGCTGGTTGTTCATCGCATAGTGATTTGTCTCCACATAGATCCCAATTTACACCTCAATACAAGAGGACAATAGAGACCAAATCCACAATGTGTACAGACAACAAAGTGTGGATCAACATATGTAGTCTGTAGGAACTAGATTTATCTATTCTGTCTTCAACTCAGAATGTGTCTAGCTGTGAGTTATCAAATTACCTAAGTTTATAAAAAAATATATATCAAATTGTATGTTAGGTATACAATGTCAATATAGAATTAGAAGAATGAAAAAAACATCTCAGTCCCGCCTCCCTCATTTTGTCCGTCATTGATGTCATTCTCACCTTGTCGCATACAATTTCATTCCTAATCATGTCTCTCTGAGTATGTCCATACATTTATCTAAGTATTCTTATGTATCTCTGCTACCTTCTTCTGAATCTGAGCGGTTCTTGGCTGGCTAGCACTCTGTCCCATACAACGATGTTGGTCGAACCACCACATATAACTTACTTTTAATCCTAGACGACACATTCTAATTATCGTACAGCACCCTGGAAGCAAGCTTTCATTTCACCCTTCCCACTCCAATATGGTGTGCGACATCATCTTCAATCTTCCCATTTTCTTGAATCATGGAGTCGAGATACTTGAAACTTCCTCTCTTGCAATAGCATAAGCAAAAAATTATGTAAGCAATGTCGACATTCAAAGACAAATAAACAACTAACTATAACAACATCATTATAAGAAAATAAAAAACACAATTCAAATTATATGAATAAAAATATTCAAGTACTCCTTTTATTTTCTTTTACTAGTCCAATATTTTAAAAATATTTTTGTCATTTTATTTGTTCATTTTAACAAATTAAAAGAGATTTTTTTTTTCAACTTTAAACCCTTATCATGTAATTATTTCCTGAAATTTATTAGAATTCTCATAATCAAAGTTAGATTTCCAAATTCAAATTAATATGTGCAACTTAGTAAAATAAGTACTTAATAAATAATTTTTCAAAAGGAATATAAAGCCTATATTGGATTAGTAAAGAAAATAGAAAGAATACATTATCACAACTCAACAATTTTAAATGTAATCACAATAGCCTAATTAAAAATGTTACTAAATGCTTTTTCTTTTATATAAGGTATTAGACAATAACTCAAAAACTCGTAATTAATTTTAATATCAAGAAAAAAGACAAGAATAAAATAGCGAAAAGCTTAAAATTGAAACAACAATTATAATATGCCTAATTCCCAAACATTGCAGACTGCAGAGGATGTAATTTCTCTTGGATTAGGTTCATGACTTTACTAAAATAAGAATAATTTTCTTTCAAATATCTAGAAGTATTTTAAGTGTTTTTAAGCCAAAATAATTTTTAAGAAATTTTATAATGTTTGGATAAGATTAAAAAAAAATTAAATACTTATTTTTAAAGCCAAACTAACAAAAAAAAAATCAGAAGAGGTTATCTTTGATTCATTGTGGAAGTCTCATTAACTACTATCTTATGAAAAATATTTAAACAAAAAGGACAAAAAAATGCAATCTACCCGAATTTGAACTTGTGGCCACGTTTAATTTAACAATGTGTCGAACCAAGCGAACTAGAATCTATTTGTGTGAAGTAGTGTCAACTTATACTCCATCAATTCACTTTATTTGTTCACTATTTCAAAAATAGATTTTCAATGTCACTTTTAACATATTAAGAAAAATAATTATTTTTTGAAAAAAATTACATAAAAATGTACACAACAAATTTACATTATCAAATATAGTCAACCTTTTAAGATGCTACTAAAAATGGCCCAATATTTATAGAACCAAAAAGTTACTTTTCATCCCCTAGCCCATTTATTTCTCTCTCTCTCTCTGCGTGTGTGCGCGCGCACTCATCTTCATCTTCTTCCCCCTTTTTCTCTCTATCCTTCTTCTATTCTTCTTTCATCAGCTTTATAGATTTAATAAAAATTATTCAGTCATGACTTGTTCCTCTATCAGAGGTAGCTCATGAGGTTCGTGAAAATCTCTCAACAGGTTGGCATCTACAAGTAATTAAATTTAATTTTTTTGTATCTGATGGTACATATTCAAAATTTTGGGTGCGTATGTGAGAGAAATTCTTCAATGATTTCCACATCAGTAAGGAATAAGGGTCAAAATAGTTGTAGCACAAAACTTTTGGATGTTCAGTCATTGTTAAAGTTTGAAGTTTCAAAAATTGAAAATTAAATTTTCGTAAATAAGCTTTATTTTGGGTATGATTGCAAAAGATCAGTTATATATTGAGGAGCCCAAATCTAAAATCTTGGGTGATTTAGTGTAGTTTTTGCGGTATTTTTGGATAAATTTGGTGCTTAAATTCAAGAAAGAAGGCAAAGTCCATCTTTCTGTATAATAGTGTATAAATTTGTATATATAGGTGTATAAATAACTTTTATAATTTTGTATAATATTGTATATCAAGTTTTTAAAATATTTTTGTAAAAAATATATATGAAAGTTTTGTATATTTTTATACAGAATGTATATAGTTGTATATTGGATTGAGTTTTGGCTAAAGATTTGTAATGTAAGTTTTGGGCTATATTTTTGCAATGTAAGTTAGGTAATTGTATCTTTTTAAAATTATTCCTTTTCTTTTCGTGTTTTACCCTTAGCATCAATTACTTATTCCTCAAATCGATTTTCAAAGACCTAATACTAAATATCAATTAATATAGATAATATGGTAAAATATTAATATCAATCATTATTTTTAAGGGACGTGCAAAGTCCAAAGTAGACAAGTAAAATGAAACGAAAAAAGTATTGTTTGTACCTTTTTTTATTTTTTCTATTAATTAAATATGCATATTTAATAAAGTTTTATAACGAAGCGGTGTCAGATGACATACCTTAAGCCTATGCGTCCGCATTCTTAGGGCTTGTTCCTCGATCTTCACTTCCACCTTTGTCTCATGCTTCACATTACTGACTTGCACTTTAGATACTCTATTTTATATATATATAAACTTATTTTGCTCTTTTGCCTTATTATATGTCGAGACAATGAATGAGCAAGTTCAAATTTCAGATTTCTGCATTTTTGCAGAAGAAATGAAGAAGAGAAGGTGCAGTTTTGCAAATGGAGGAATACTCAATGAAGAAGTGTTGGTACCCCCAGCTGAAACAAAGTTCCTCGATAAGCTTTTCATACTATTATCTACTTATTTGCTTGAGATCATACAATGATTTCTTCAATTTACAAATCAAACCTCAGTTGTCCAGTATTAGAACTGGTGGTACTTGCATGTACACTTTTTCATGTAAATCATAATGAATAAAGTGACGAAACCTACATTATTCTTCACCAAAGTGCCCTAAGGACATCTCTTCATCAAAAATCTGTAACTTGTTGCGTCAAATATCACCAGAGCTAGCATAAATCTGACACTTTCTGATGGACGCATGCATAGAGGCTTCCCTGAATCGACAGTCTCTACATTCTCTTTGTCTTCATCCATTTTGCAATAGAGTGATAAAAAAAAAAGACATCTTGGTGCACTAAAGATTTCGTTATGCATGGGTCTGAGAAAAGGTCGAACCATAAGGGTTTATTGTATGCAGCCTTACCTTGCATTTCTGCTAGAGGCTATTTTCACAGCTTGAACTCGTGACCTTCTGGTCACATGGCAATAACTTTGCTAGTTACTCCAAAGCTCCTCTTCTTACAATAGAGTGATACTTACAGAGAATTAATAATTAAATTAAAATCGAACGACAATAACAGAAAAGTATGAGATAGTCAAAACTGAAAGAAATTAGCAATCAAAAAACTTAAAATCGACCAAGGAGAAATTGAATTTCGATCCAAAAACTAGAATCGATCAAGGAGAAACTGAATTCTCGATCCGTAATCAAACAAAAAACAAAAAATAAAAAGAAACCAATGAACGAGGATTAATTGGGATCTAATGATCAGTAATCCTACGCTGTGATACCATATCGCGACAGTGAATTGAGCAAGATTAAATTTCAGATTTCTACATTTCTGCATAGGAAATGATGAAGAGAAAATGCAGTTTTGCAACTGGAGGAACATCCACAATTAGATACCATGTGAATATTTGTGGTTCTTTATTTATACACATGTACTAGGATGAGCTACAGCTGACAATATCTGGTTATTCTAACCAACTCAACTAACTAATCGACTTAATCACTAAGTAAAATAATATCTAAGCGAATGCATACAGTGCAATACAAAATAAAAACGACTATCACTAAGTGCTAATCTCAATATTATACTATGGGGAGTATAATATTTATGGATAGTATCAACTATTAAGCACTGTTTAAAACTTTAATATATATCGTTCTTAGAGTATATAGATAAGCTTCAAGATATATAAATTCACCTCGAAAGAAATAGATGAGCTGATGCTCGAGATTAACCATAAATTATTGAGCAATTCCATCGATCTTTCCATTCTAATTAATTAGATTGTATTAGCCATTTTGGAGTAAATATTTTTACTATAGGTCCTAGATCAGTCATAAATCTTAAGACACTTTCTACTTGAGGTTGACGTGTATAATTAAAAGAGATGACCTATTATATGATTAACTTAACTATCTAATAAACAAATGAAAATATGCACAAAAGTTTTTTCAAAATTTAAATCGAAAGTTTCTTTAGAATATTTTATTAGAAGTTGAAGTGTTCAATAAGAACAAAACCTAGTTTAAATATCTAAATACAATGTCTTAATAAGTTTAAGGGACTGACTATATATTAAGCCATAAACATGACTAAGGTTGGCCGCCGGACCGGTATGGATCGATACCATTCTGGTCCATTCTGATACCGATATCAGTCTATACCGGTCCGGTCCATACCAGAATAGAATGGAATGGTACCCACCGGGTAGCGGAATGGGATGGGATAGCTGATTCGTGCTGAAAAATCGGTATCGATTCATACCGGTAGCAATCTGGTTTCGGTCCGGTCCGATCGTTTGGTCAACGTTTTTAATTTTCGATTTTTTTTTAAACGTTAAGAGCCATTGAGTAACGGCTATTTCAGCCCCCCAACGGCTAGTTTATCCCTCCCATCCCCCCACCCCTCACCCCCAGCCCCCACAACAGCCCCTCCCTTTTTTTTTCATTATAAATACCCCTCCCCCTTTTAAATTTTTATTCATTCATTCAACTCTCATTCTCTCTCAATTTTCATCTCTCAATATATACAAATTCTATAATTATTGTTATTATTTTACAATTTAAGTATAATTTGGTGAATTTTGGAGGAGCAATCTTCTTCAAATTTTGGTTATAATCGTCTGCTTTTACGACAGACGTTTGGTACATTCATTTCACTCTTTAGTCTTTAAAAAATTTTTCTTGTTTATTTGTTCATTCATTTCACTCTTTAGTCTTTTAATTTTTTTTCTTGTTTATTTGTTGTGATTTGTGAATTTGTGATTTGCTTATTTTATTTTGCTAATTTCATATTTTATTATATTATGGATCCATCTCAAAAAAAAATTGGTAAAAAAAATATTGTTTCAAAAGTAAATTTTTTTATAAGAGGTAAATAAAAGTACTGGTTCTTCTAGTTTTTCTCGCCGCCCTGATTTTCCTCAAATTAGATTTAATACGAATGAATTTACGCATGTTAATGAAACTAATTTTTCATTTACTACGGATGACCCTATTCCCAATGAAACTTATGAAAGAATGTATAATGATTTTGAAGATGAATTAGACGAAGAAGTAGAATTGCATGAGGATGATGATTTAGAGGAAACTGATACGCCGACTAGTCCTATTCTTGCCCCAGCCCCCACTATTTCCGAAGCTCCAACTCAGGATAATCCTCAAGTTAGAGTTAATCTTCCCTTTATTGTTCCGGTGAGGGTTAAGACCAAACCACAACGTCCTTTAGAATCATCTTTGTGGCAATTTCATTTTTTAAATGAAGAAAAATATGTGTCTACGTGTCGTCTTTGTAAACAAACTTGCAAATATGTATCTGGTATTAGTGGAGGTTCGACTGGGGGATTAAAAATCTATTTGACTAGGAAACATTCGAGAGAGTGGCAAACATATTTAGCTACTTTAGGTGAAACTGCTGGCTCTAGCGTTGGACCCTCTGTTGGCTGGTCAAACATGATTCAAACTTCACTAAATCCTTCAAACTCTGCTGGTCATATTTCACAACGGCCCTATAATAGGGACTATGATCATGAAAATTTTGCTAAATAGTTATTGTTTGTGATTTGCCTTTTAATTTTGGAGAACATGATAATTTTATAAGATATATTCGGGATATATTTTATCTCAGTTTTGAAGGTATTACAAGAAGTATGGTAAAAAGAGATATTTTTGAATTTTACGAAAAATATATGCAATATCTTCATAAATATTTTTATATTATGAATTGTAGGGCTTCTATTACCACTGATATGGGTCGTAGTCCTAACGAATTTGATTATTTAACTGTTACTGCACATTGAACTGATTATAAGTGGATAATACAAAAAAGAAAAATTATCCCTTATAAAATTAGTGAACACCAGAAAACTGGTGCTTATTTTGCTGGAACTGTATGTAAAATTTTAGAATTTTTTGGCCTTGCTGATAAAGTGATGAGTATTACTTTAGATAGTGCTTCTGCTAATTTAAATGCTATGACTATGTTAGAAACTAGACTTTGTCCAATTACTAAATATGCTTTTTATATTAAATGTGGTGGACATATATTAAATTTAATTGTGAAAGATAATATTATGTTATTTGATAAGTGTATTGATAAAGTTGAAAATACAATTTTTTTGATTTTTCATATGAATAATAATAGTAGAGTTAGACAATATAAAGAATTTTGTAAATTGTGTGATGTTCCATTTAGAAAAGTTCCAAAGCATGTTAAAACTAGATGGAATTCTTTTTATGAAATGCTTGAAGTTGCATATAAGTATAAAACGTCTATTACTATGATGTTTAATAGTTATAATGCTTATCCTAATGATAAACTTGTCGATAGTGATTGGGATGCAGTAGATGCACTTAAACTCTTTTTTAAATTAGTTTTTGATGCTACCAATATTTTTTCTGGAACATATTATCCTACTATTAGTGAAATGTTAATACATATTTGGAATATTTCATGTCTTTTTGCTATCTTTAAAGAAAATGTCTATTTTAAGGAATCTATTGAAGCTATGATTAAAAAAATTAAAAAATATTTTTTTTCTATTTCTCAAATTTACTTAACTGCAATTCTTTTAAACCCAGAAGATAAAGAACATGGTGCAAAAGCTTTAGGTAGAGAAATTTATATTAATTTAAATATTTTACCAAACGAAACACCAGATTTGATAACCTGTCAAAATAGTATTCAAATTTGTGCTAAGGAAATGTATGACAAATATAGCATGACCTTAGAAAATCTTGATCTTGCCCCTCAAAGTTCTACGTCGAAATTAGGTGTCCATGATAAAGCAAAATCAAAACTTGGTCTTGATTTTTCATATAGGTGTGAACTTACTAAATATCTTGAACAGGGTACTGATAATATTCCAACTACGGATGGCATACCACAACTATTGAATTGGTGGAAGGCTCGTGAACAACACTTTCCAAAACTTATCAAGATGGTGAGAGACGTGCTAACTATTCAAGGATCATCAGTTGCTTCGAAGCAAGCTTTCAGTGCGGATTTCAAATTGGAGATCATAGATATTCCTTAGCAGAAGACAGTTTGGAGGTATCGGTGTTGTTTAGAGATTGGATCAATGCCGAGCAAAGAAACATTGGAAGACCAAAGTTGCAAAAAGTAGCAGAAATTGCCTTAGATAACCTCATTGGATTTGATAGTGATGATGGCGCTGAACTTGACGATCGTCAACAAGCTTTACCAAGAATTGAGGTTGAAGAAGCTGAAACTATAAAATGTTTAGAAAATAACTTTATAAATCTATACAACTATTAGTATTACATTCGAGGCTTAGTTGAAACAGAACCCTTCCTAGAAGGTGGCTGCGTAAATTAGGCTCTTTACTAATAGTTGTAAATTTTAATATTAGTTTGAAATTTTGAATAAATTGGATTGATTTTTTAATTTTTATCATTGTTTTATACTTTTATAGTTTTATGCTTTTATTCATTGCCTATCTTTTATTATCATTATTTTATACTTTTATACTTTTATTAATAGTTTTTAAAAACATAAACTAATAGACTTCAAAACATAAACTTATAAGTTGAAAAACTTAAAAAAATAAAAATACTTTAAACAAACTAAAACACTTCAAATATATAACTTAAAAAAAAATATAAACTTAAAACTTATAAGTTTTAACTTATAGCTTATAAATTGAAAAACTTAAAAAAATAAAAACTTTAACAAACTAATAAATTTCAAATATAATTTATATAAGTTATAAAATTTCAAAACTTAAATAACTTTTAAGTTATAAGTTATAAGTTATAAAAACTTTTAAGTTATAAGTTATCACTTGAAATTAAGCTTGAAATTCAAAATGTAATTCAAAATTTAAGTTTTTTAAAAAAAAAAAATTCCATTCCGGTAATCCGATCCGGCCCATTCCGGTCCGGTATCGATCCGCACCAGTTTATACCGGAATGGGATCGGATTCGGTTTTCATACCGATGGTACCGGTCCGGTCCATACCGATACCAGTCACCATTTCGATACTGATCATTACGGTTCAGTTCGGTACCGGTCTATTCCGGTCCGGCCATCCCATTCCGATCCGGTGAGCAGCCTTAAACATGACAATGTGAGAATATCCTAAAATTAATGATAATCAACTATAATTACATACAAATTAAATAAAGGAGGAAAGTTGAAGCAGGTCCACATGAACTTTCACGTGCCCACCACATGCCAACAAATAAAAATAATGTTGTATGTCTCTCTAAAGGTGAGCACTTCCAACTATGTTGCACGTGCTTTGCTTCCTAATCTTTTTAATTTTACCCTCTTCTTAATCTTATCTTTGTTCGTCTAAAGCACATTACGTAATCCAAACAATAATGTCTCTAAAATATGAACAAATTGTTTAATCTTATTTTATACCTTTAATATAGTTAAAAATTAGTGGAGAAGACTAGTTTTATATAACAACTACAATAATTGTAGGAATAATTACAATTAAAGGCAACTCGGCCAAAATATTTACTGAAAAAATGTCCACTTGCCTTTCTCCTCTTCTTCTTCTTCTTCCTCCTCTCTTCTTCTTTTTCTTCTTCTTCTTCTTCCTCCCTCCTCCTCCTCCTCCTCCTCCTTCTTCTTCTTCCTACTCCTTTCTTCTTTGTTGCTTTTCTTTTTCTTTAAAATTCGACGCATCGCAAACGTGAATCATTTCGAACGAATTATATACCAAAAACTCAAAACATCGAGAGGAGATCATATCTAAAATTTGAGACTATTTAGAGGAGATTTTGAGTTGATCAGAATTGAATAGAAAAAAGTAAAATTACTTGCAAAATAAATGGATCAAAATCTCTATTTACCAACAGCGAGCATGATGATATACCAAAATATTCTTGATCATCAATTCTTTGCAGTGAGTCAAGTGATATTGTTGTGCATTTGAGGAACCATTATTGAATCTACATTTTGAAGAATAGGCAGAGCTGCGATTTTGCAAACAATATATATAAACTGTTTAGATAACTTTTACAAATTCATTAAGGGGTCGTTTGGTAGAGTGTATAAGAATAGTGCATAATATGATATATTAGTAATGCTTACATTAGTAATGCTTGTATTAGTTATGCTTGCATTATTTATGCTGAGGTTTTTCTTATGCAGTGTTTGGTTTAGTGTATTAAAAATAACATGCATTGTATAATTTCTAAAAAAAAAAATTATTTACAAAAATACCCTCCACAAATATGGTAGAAATGATGTGAAAAGTGTTTTGAGGGACAATTGTGTCTTTAGCCATTCTAATGCATGCATTAGAACCCATTGCATTACTAATACATGAAAATCCATGGTATTAGTAATACATAGCTCAATACACAATAGAGTGTATAACTAATGCATGCATTAGATTTTCTAATACACTCTACCAAACGACCCCTAAGATGATTGGACATGTATATACTAGACTGCCATTTTGCTAGAGCTGTATACTTAATGGAATAATACAAAAATATTGTTTTTTACATTTTATTTTGTAAATTTCTGTCCACATTGAGTCACGAGACTATGTTTTAGCAAGACTTTCATTCATGTAATCTTCCCAATTTAATTAAGATATACTAGAAAGTAGAGGTGAGAAAAATATTTCTAACAGAACCTCTTAACACTATTCATGTGACTTGTCAAACCAATTATTTTTGGTAAGTAAGAGTATTTTATTTACCAAGTGGCTATGTACAGTACAATCATCAACCAAATCAGCTACTTTGGACATAATGCCCCATCCGTAGCCATCTATAAGCTTCCTCTTTACATTTATCCTACACGCCTACTACATCTAATAATACTGGGTAGGAGTCCAATTTGCTCACATATGCCGCTAACTTTGGTGTCATGCTCGCTCGAAAGTATGATTCTTGTATGATCAATCTTTGTATAGCCTCCACTGTTCTAACCTTTTGCTGAAAGATCCTCCAATTCCTCTCTTGCCACACATAGTAAACAGTTGCTGTCAAAGTGATCTTGTACACTGCTGCACCACTACTTCTGCCTTTACAATTTTAATTGCCCGTTGTACCTCTTGTTGCCATGCCATGTTCTTCCATCGTAGTACTTGTTTCCATATGCTTCCTGAGACTTCACATTCAAACAAAAGATGTTCCACTGTTTCATTATACATACTACACAGTGGACACAATGGCGTGGTGTTAATTCCCCATCGAGCAATCCTGTCCCGAGTCGCCAACCTGCCACAAATAGCTAATCTGAATATAAACTTCCATTTAGGTGCACCCTGGTTGTTTAGAATCAACTTCCTCCATTCTACTTTTTGGGAATTGTCCGTGGAGCCTTTGATACACCCTCTTGATAGAGAATTCATCCATTTGTTGTACATCATTCATAGTATAGCCTGCTGCCTCCAAATATTGCTTAGCTTTAAACACCTTTTGGATCATCCACGATGCATTCTTTGGGCTTGTCTCTCATACACTTCCCCCTTTTATGTAGTACGTGTGAACCTATATTATCCACATCTTCTCCTTCCTTCTACAGACACTCCATAGAAGTTTACAGATTGCAGCCTTATTCCATAGTTCAATGTTCATAAAATTTAATCCCCCTGCTGACATAGGTTGACAAAGTTTATCCCATGCGATTAATGCTCTTCTAGACATTTCAGCTTCACCAGTCCAGAGGAACCTCCGACAAATGGTTTTAATAAACTGGACTATCTTCTTTGGTAACATGAACACTTGCGCCCAAGAAGTTTGGATGGCGAACAGAACGCTTTTGATCAATTGTGCTCTTCCGGCATATGACAAAAACCTTGTAGTCCAAGACGTAATACGATTCAACATCTTGTCAATCAAAGGCTCACACTGAGTGATAGACAACCTCTTAGAACTTAGTGGAACTCCTAAGTATCTAAAAGGCAATTCCCCTTTTATGAATCCCAATTCTTCCAATATTTGCTCCTGTACTTCTTGTTTGACACCCCCCATGTAGACTGCACTCTTGCTATTGTTTGCATATAGACCAGAAGCTTGGGAGAACTGCTTGAACCTGACATTGATAGCCCTTACTGATTGTACATCTCCTCCACAAAATAGCAAAAGGTCGTCTGCAAAACTTAACTGTGTCAAGTTGAGCTTTGCACATCGTGGATGGAAGCTAAACCCCTTCAGACCTGCTAGGGTTTGTAAAGATCTGCTTAGATACTCCATAGCCAACACGAAAAGGAAAGGGGATAGAGGGTCACCCTGCCTCAGACCTTTCTTAGCTAGAAATGGTTTTGTGGCCACTCCAATAATCATCACAGAATAACTCACTGATGTGATGCAACTCATTATCCACTTCAGAAAAATTTGAGGGAATCCTAGCAATTGCATTACTTGTTCAATATAGCTCCATTCATCCGAGTCGTATGCTTTTTTCATATCAACCTTTATCATGCATCGTGGTGATATGCCTTTTCTCCCATACGCCTTGACTAATTCATGACTCATTACTATGTTATCCATAATCAATCTTCCTGGCACAAAAGCACTTTGGGAATTGTCGATGATGGTATCCATTACTTCCTGCATCCTGGTGGTCAGGATCTTTGATATTATTTTATACAATATAGTGCAACAAGAGATAGGGCGAAATTCCTTGATAGACGAGGGATTTTTTATCTTTGGAATCAGTGTTATCATTGTGCAATTTATTGCTTTGTAGATCTCGGTAGTGTCAAAAAACTGTAAGATGGCATGGGTGACTTCCTCTCCAATCACTGGCCACGATTCCTTGAAAAAATGGGCATTAAAACCATCACACCCCGGAGCTTTGTTGTCGTCTATGCCAATCAACGCTTGTTTTACTTCTTCCTTACTTACTGGTCTGATCAGCAACCTTTGTTGTATCCTACTTAGTACTCTGCCCCTCTTCATAACCTCAGCATTAACAGCAGGGAGTGTCCTAGCAGCTGTACCTAACAGGTCTTTATAAAAGTTTAGGATTTCCTCCTCAATTGCACTATCTGTCTGTAATAGCCTTCCATCCTCTGTGATCAATTTCTTTATTTTGTTTTGAGCTTGTCTGTTCTTTAGGCAAGCAAAGAAGTATGATGTGTTAGAGTCTCCTTTCTTCAACCACTGTACTCTTGATTTCTGTTGCATTATACTATCCTCGACTAGTATCCACTTCTCCAAATCTTGCTTCAATTGCTTTTCCATATTGCACTGGTTTTGTCCCTGTGTAGGATCATTATGCATGATCTGGTAATTTCTCAATGCCTTCCTAGCTTCAATAATTTTCCCTTCAATACTCCCAAAATCAACATTCCCTGAAATCTTTAACTCTAAAGAGAAAGTACATTGTCATATATCGCTCGTAGCACCCCTATATATACATATTTATATATCATTTATACAATATCGATATATTACATATACATTACATAATTATTTATACAATGTCGATACATTACATATACATTACATAACTATTTATACAATATTAATACACATTTATACATTATTTATACAATATCGATAAATATTTATACACCATTTATATAATATTTACACATTACATAACTTTTATACAATATCGATACATTAGATATACAATAATATACATGCGGCTATTTTTTTGTGGCTAGTTCATTTTTTGGCTATTTTTTTTTTGTAAAGAAAACTTGACTATATTTATTGTAAACTAATTACTTTATTGTATATATTTGAAATTATCCCATAATTAAACTGCCTCGGCCCAAGCAAGTTAAGAGTTAAGACTTGAGATTTATTAGAATTAGTCAAGATATATGTATTCGAATCTTTGTTGCATTCGGGTTAATTCGGATGTCATCCAATAAAAAGAACTCAAATTTTCTTATTTTCTTTTATTAATTCGCCAAATGATTCTCCGGCAAAAATAGAGAAAGCAAATTGTTGAAAAATCGACTATACGAATGCCTATTACTTATATCGCTCTATTTAATCTCATTTCAGACGACAATCACTGCAACAATAATAATAAGAATAATTATAAATCTATAATTCTATTACTCCCTCCGTTTTAATTTATTTGACCTACTTTCTATTTTAGTGTGTTTCAAAAAGAATGACCCTTTCCCTTTTTAGTAACTTTTTAATTTCAACTTTTCACATGGCATGTTTAAGACCACAAGATTAAAAGGCATTTTGGTACATTTCACATATCTTTAATTTAAGACCACAAGATTCAAAAGTCTTCTTTATTTTCTTAAACTCTGTGTCAAGTCAAAATAGGTCAATCAATTTGAAACGAAGGGAGTATTATTTTTCAAAAAAGTAATTAATAATGTGAATTAGATAAAATGGTTATCAAAGTTCATAAACTAATTAACAATAACAACAACAATAATATGCACAATAGATTCTCACAAGTTGGTTTTGGGGATCGAAAGGTGAGATGTACACAGTCCTTATCCCTATATTGTGAGGTAGATATGTTATTTTCGATAAACACTCGAATCAAGAAAATCATTTTTCAGAAAATGATTTGAAAGAGAAGCAAGAGTAAGAATCTAAGATGAAGATATTGAAGAAAAAAAATACTGACAGTACAAGTATATATTAAAGATAACCTAGGTGAAAGGAATAACAATACTAGTAAAATTGAAGCATAAAATAATACTAGCATAATATTGATAAATTAGGTAAGGGAACATGCATGCAGATGCTCTAGACTGGAATCCTGCTCTACGATTCTGAGAAAACGCTTTATTATCTACTAATTGTCTACCTAATTCTCGAGCTTCATACTTTTCTATCTAGGGTCATGTCCTTAGTGAGTTGCAAATGTGTCATATTGTCCAGTCTAATCACCTCCTAATTCTTCCTCGGTCTACCTCTACCTCTCCTCAAATCTATCACCACTAATTCTCACATGTCGATGAACAATTGCCTGCTTCAGACCGCTTCTATATAGTAGTAATATGTTTCAATTGCAACAGATTTCACTCATAAAATATTCGAATTTCAATGTAATGTACATGAATTTTTTCTTGTTTAATTTAGTTAAGAATATTTTTATTTAAATTTTATTCTCCAATCGAAAATAATTATTGAATACTTTTATTTAAACTTTAGATAATTTCATAATTTTGACATAAAATTTAATTTAATTTAATTTTAATTAATATCCACAACAACTAGTGAACAAATATTATTCTAAATTTTACTTAACTAACTCCTAATCCTCGTAACCAAACCACCTCTTAGGACGTTGAATACAAGCCTTGTCATTCCATGCGGTTGATTGGGTCCTCTTAGTCATGGGCGGAGCTAGAGCAGGATTCATCCGAATTTCTTTCGTTAAAAAATTATGTTAAATATATAAAGTTAAAATTATTTTATACATAAATATAATAGATGTTAAGGACCCGTTTGGGCATGAATATTATTCATAATATTCTGAAATGTTATTCACTTTATGTCGGAATACTTGTTTGGCCATAAAAATATCAAATATAACTTAAAGTTGTATTTGAGATTTTTAAAAACATCCCAACAGGTATATTCACTTTGCACTTTTCAATTTTCACTTTTTATTAATAAAAAAGTACATCCAGATTCTAAAAAAAAATTACAAATACTATGGCCAAACACAACTCCAACTCCAACTCCAACTTCAAAAATTTTAAAAAGTGAATATGTTTTTTATTTTCATGGCCAAACGCCTATTAAATTTTCTTTACTTTTTCATATATTTACTTATTTGCATTTTAAGTCCCCTTATTGAACATTCTGATTTTGTTTCTTTTCTTAACCTCTTACAAAATAGTTACTCGTGTTTGATTGAGAATTGTTATAGGTGTGTCTAGGGGTGGGCATGGTATGGTATATATCAAATTATCATTATTGAATTAAAATTTTTGATATCGTAATTTTGGTATTATGGTATTTGATATGGTATATGGTATACATTTTGAATTTTTTGGTATTTGATATGGTATTCGATATTTATAAATAATATACCAAAATATCAAATACCATACCGAAGTATATAGTTACATAAATAATTTATATGTATTATTAAAGTATTAACAAATATACAAACTAGCATTAATATAAAACTAAATGGTTAGACGTTGAACTTTCACTACTTTATCTTGATTGAAATAAATTTTTTTATGTAAATGACTAATAAAAAAAAGTTGTTAGTATGATACAATTGAGATTTTTTTTTTAAAAGTCGGAGTCATAATAGTCAATATACGAGTATATATTAATGAAAGTGGAATAAACTATGAATGATATAATACTTTTAAAAAGTGAATACCAAAATTATTATACTAAAATTTTAAATATCATGCCATACTATTCCATGTCTACCCCTAGTTGTGTCTACCCATTAAGGGAGATGGTCACTGTTGAATTGTTATAGCCTTATAGGTGTGTGGAGTAGCTTTCAATGGCCAATCAATGAAGTTGAAAACGGGGACTTTTCACCGCTTTACCAAATAAATGGAGTAGAAATTATGGCTAAAAGTTTGGTAGATCTTGTGTAAAAAAAAAAAAAAAAGTCTCGTCAATTTTCTCATTTACTTCACCAGTTACTATTAGCCTTGTGTACCATTTGGACATAATTCGACAAAAATAAAACTGAATATATACGTAATACTCCCTCCATTTCATATTACTTGGCTACTTAACCTAACATATTCTTTAAAAAAATTAATTAGAAGTATATTTTATTGAATTAACCTTATTAATGATGTTTTAAAATTTTAAATTTGATTACTATTATTTTATGTAAGTTATTTAATATTAAGGATAGTATAAGAAAAAAAGTAATAATTTTTTTTTGATTTGTTAAAATGAACAAGTAAAATGAAACATTTCTTTTAAATACAAGGACCATGTAAAATGAAACAGAGGAAATACGCCCTTCAATTTTATATTTACTTGTCTTTTTTGCTATAAAAAAATGTGCTAGTAGTTATTTTAAGATATTAGTCGAGTTAGAAATATCAAGAAAGATTTAATTATTTATTTTAAAAAATTTATCCTTTCTGCTCTATAAAATATTCTAGGAAGAAATGAAAAAATCTTGAGGGAGCAAGGAGTGAATGAGAAAAATTTACTTACCTATAGTATATACCAAAAAAGACCTAAAATATCTTTGAATTATCGAATTTAGTATAAAAATATCCTTCGTTAATCTTTTGACTCTAAAATATCTTCAACGTTAACTTATTGGTCCTAAAATGCTCTTATTTTTAACGATAATATTTAAAAATATAATTAAAGATATTATTTATTACATGACACGATTTTATTAGTGTATTTTATAATTAACTTAAACTAATTAAATTCTAATCCAAACCCGGATCCACCTAATAACCCCAGACCTGCCCCACCTAAAAATCTCATTAAACTAAAAAATAAAAAAAGACCTTGATTTTCATAGATTCACAATAGACCGATATGAGTGTTCTTCAAGCTTTTGCAAATCCTCCAATGGTGATGTTAGTTTTCCTTTATAAACATCCCCTAAATTTGTAAGTAAATCTAATTTTAAATATAATAAATGATTTTAACAACTGGTAAAGTACAAATTTTAGTATTCATATTTTGAAATTAAGATACGAAATTCTTCAACTTCAAAAAATGGAGTTAATTAAATGATTTTCTTTAACTTCTCTTCTATCTTATTCACCAAATCAACAGCTAAATCAGATTATGTCAAGTCAAATTTACTTCAAGTTGATTATACTCAAAGGTTTAATAACTTACAATTTCAAACAAAATTTCAGCCCGACTTGAAATTTTTTGAACCCCAAAATCATATAATTAATTTAATTTTAGTAAATATCATTTTGAGCTTGAATTTGATTGGTGTTGTGTTTAAACTTAACTCATCGTAAATTAGCTGAATATTGAAGGAAAAAATTGATTTAAAATATGTTGAATACCATTGAAGCTCGGATGAACCTTTAATGGAGATTTTGAATTTTTTATGTATAATTTGTTTCTTATTTTGAAGTGGGTGATTCAGATGTTATTTATGGCGTTATTATGAAATTGTATTTTAATTTTGACAGGCTTTGAAGATGAATTAAGCCTTAAGGTGGCTTAGATCGATCTTAAAGTTGGGTTCAATGAAAAAGATGATCAATAATTTGAACACCAAATCAGATTTGAAATAATTAACAAAGTGAGAATAAAGAATTTTCTTTTCTTAGTTTAATTGGGCTTTTAGGTGGCGTGAGTATGAAGTTATTAGGTGAATTCAAATTTGGATTGAAATTTAATTAGTTTAAATTAATTATAAAATACATCAATAAAATCATGTCACGCAATAAATGAGACTCTTAATTATATTTTTAAATATGGCCATAAAAAATAAAAGTATTATAGGACCAGTAAGTTACATCAGAGATATTTTAGAACTAAAAAATTAACAGAGACTATTTTTATACTAAATTCAATAGTTTAAAAATATTTTAGATCCTTTTACATAGTTTATGTTTTAAGTTCTCTTATTGAAAATTCTATCCCACACACTTTTAACTTCTTACTTAAAAGAGTTGCTCCTATTTGATTGAGAATTGTTATAGGTCACTGCTGAATCTTTGAATTTTGTGCAGCGATGTAGCTTTCATTGGCCAATCAACCAAGTTGAAAAGAGGGACTTTTCCCAACTTTAAGCAATCTCCATCAATGCCCTTAAAGAGTTTTACTTATGGCTAAAAGTTTGGTAAATCTCGCAAAATAAAATATTTATTTTTAATATAAGGGTCAAATAAAATAAAATGAAGAAGATACTTCCTTCAATTTTAAATTTACTTGTCACTTTTGCTATGAAAAAATGGACTAGTTATTTCAAGATATTAGTCGAGTTAGAAAAATCAAGAAAGATTGAATTATTTATTTTTTAAAAAAAGTTTATCCTTTCTGATCTAATAAATATTCTAGGAAGAAATCCAAAAAAAAATAAAAAATTGAGAGAACAAAGAGTAAATGAGAAAAATTTAGTCATATAGTTATGTGACTTCAACTGGCAAGTAAATACTTTAATTTTGAGAGTGCATATTTAAACACTTTAATTTGGTCTCAACTGGCATCTAGACACTTGACACGATCTCAATTGCGATAGAATTATGCGGGCACCTACTTTAACCTATTCAGGTAGGAGAATCCTAAACCACCCAACCATGAACATACAATGGTCCCTTAAACAGTTTCAATAGTATTGATAAACAAGATAACTGCATTAATCTCAATAAAACACTTGTCAATTTAATACACATTAGTTGCTAACTATAGGGGTGCACATCGGTTGGTTCGGTTCGATTTTGTACATTATCGATTTGGTTTATCGATTTTCAGTTTGTCAACATGCAAAATCGATAACCAAACCAATAAGATATTCGTTATCGATTTTCGGTTAATCGGTTTTGGTCCTTAACAGTTCAGTTTTCGATTTAACCGATAAAAAAATGCTTCTATAATTTTTTTTGCTTTCTCTTATTTTCATCTACATATATACACTACCTTCATGCATAAAAGTCTATACAAATTACAAGCATAAGCAAATTCAAATATGTTATTAGTAAAACAAACTTATTTTCTTTCTTGTTAATTAACTAGCAAACTTGAATGTAGTAGCAACACTAGCAATCTCTCAAAAAGAAAAATAACACTGATAGGTAGAACCCCACCAAACCAACGTCTTTAGAAAGAAAACAACAACACTAAGACAACAACTATAAAATGTAAAAAAATAATATGGTATATATTTAAAATCTAAAGCCACTATTATAATTATGGATAAAAATATAGTTTTAGTATAATCTTATTGGGTTATCGATTTAACCATTAACAAAAACCTTAAAATCGAAACCGAACCGATAGCCAATAAAAAAATTTACAAAATCGTTAAAAAAATATTAACCCAATAACCCAATATCGATAAACCAATAACATTTTTATCGGTTCGATTTATTGGTTAAATCGGTTTTTGCACACCCCTAGCTAACTATACAAAATACTACTACTATTTTCTCAGGATCTAATCTAAGCTTGTACAAGAGCTGCTAAAGAGAAAAACATGACAACGGTGTAAGAGACACAACTCTTGTCTGAAGAGTAGAGAATGAAAATTGCTGATGGAGACTCTTCAATCCAAGCACGAACTTCAGCCAACCTGTCACACATCTACACCAATGTATAGCAAGAGTAACATCAGTACAATCACACATGAAGCATACGATGATAAATGTGATAACATATGCAGTGGTATATGCAAGAGTGCGTACACACATACTATGAGTCTTATTTTTGTCCATTATTCATGACCTGTAGAGGATCCTAGGTGTCCATGTACCATACTAGTGTGGTATTCGATCCGTATCAACCGTATTAACATCAATATCTATATAACTAGACTCTCAGACCTATTTCTCATGAATATATACAGTGCCCAAGGCACTATCACACTTAGCCATTTCAGCTCAATTATCTCACTTCCTGTTCATCTAGTCTATTCATACAAGCATAACAAGAAAAAATACATACAGTTCAACCATGTCCGAAGACCAATCACAAGTTACATAGTTCCACCACATAGCATATAATAAATCGAGTCTTAACTCTAATTCAAACGCTAGGCATACAAGTTTCACCTAACTTGTTTATCACTCAATAGGTCCCAATCCCCTACTCAGGTCTAACAATTTGCCTCCCCTCCCTTACCGATGTTCGACATAGAATTCATTCTCAGAGTATAAGATCATAACCCGTTTTAATCTTTAGCACCAATCAATCTCCATACTTATCAAATTCCTTCATTAAATAATTCTTATTAGACATTATTTTATTTTCTAATTCAGGCCATAATTATTAGATCGATCTGTTAAGACTTCCCAAGCTAACATAACAGGGCAACATTCATTTCACATAGGCATCCAATCATCCATAACTAAGTTAAGATTCATTCTAGAAAGTGATTACTTTATACTCTAGCTTCCTCTACGGTTCAAATATCACTTTTCTATCACGCATGAGGTCTAAGCCTCAAATCATACATCTTCAGCATTACTTTACACAAATACCTCCAAACACACAACACTATTCACAAGTCTCAAGTGTATCAATTAAATTCAGTTACTACCATCCAGACTTTGTGCCTGAAATTCTAAGCATGTTGTCTCCATTAATTTCTATATTGAAATTATGCTTACTAATCAAGTTTTGTTATTATTTAATCATAACCTATCTCTATTATCGAGTTGTTGCAAAGATGGGTGCAACTTGCGTGTCATTTTCGTCCTAGAAAGTTCGAAAGATGAGCCACAGCGAGGAGGAGGCGAGTCTGACCCTTTTCCTGAGAGTTTTTCCTCTCTTTTCTTGCTTTTCTAAAGTTCGGAGAGTGTTGGAACCTTTTTAGGAGAAGGTCTTTGAAAAAGAGTTTAGAGTAAAGACCTCTAAAATTTGATAGGGTGTATAAGAATAATACAAAATATGGTATATTAGTAATGCTTGCATTAGTAATGTTGGTATATGCTTGCATTAGTTATGTTGAGATTTTTCTTATCCATTGTTTGGTTTGGTGTATTAAAAATAGCATGCGTTGCACAATTTTTTTTTAAAAATATTTATTTATAAAAATACCCTCCACAAATATGGTGAAAAAAATGTGAAAAAGGTTTTAGAGACAATTGTGTCTTTAATTATGTCAATGCATGCATTAGAACTTATTGCATTACTAATACATGAAAATTCATGGTATTAGTAATACATACCTCAATACACAATAGAGTGTATTAGTGATGCAAGCATTAATTATAATAGGCCAAAAAAGTGTATCAAATAAGGTATTAGTAATACACAAAGTTAATATATGCATTATTTTCTCTAATACACTCTACCAAATGACTCCTTAGTACCAATAATAATGGGTAAAATTCATGAATAGTCACTTTTTGGAGAAGGGCCAAATATACCCATGTACTATTAGAAATGATTTAAATATACCTTTCGTTATATTTTAGGTCCAAATATACCCTTTCTATTATACTTTGGATCTAAATATACCCTTGTACTATTATAAATAGTTTAAATATACCCCTCATTATATTTTCAGTCCAAATATACCCCTTCAAATATATTTTGGATCCAAATATACCCCTTTCATTATATTTTTTTATTTAAATATACCCCTCATTATACTTTTATGTTGATTTAACCACTTTTATGTTGATTTAACCACCCCCCCCCCCCCCCCCTCCCCTCCTTCTTTTTATAAAGGCGATTTACCCTCTCTTTTTTTACAAACGAACACATGATGAGCTTCAAAATAAAAATAACTCATCACTAAATGTAAATATTTGCGCGATTCACTTTACAACCTCACGTATTTAATCCATCTTCGGTCCACTCCCTCGATTCATACAAAAATAATACACATATTCACAACTTATACCCCTGTCATCTAAACCTTTCCTTGGCCTCACAACGAATAAACTTCTTTACAGAAAATTTTTGAAGTTTTGATATATCAGAAAAATCATTTTCTTTCTGCCATCATCTTTTTGTCTAATATCATATGTTAAAATTTATACTTCAAAAAATCAGCAAAGCAAGATTATCATATATAAATGCAGGAAAAAAATTTCTATATCTGATAAATGGATCATTAATGTCAACGGAAAAGTATTCAGAAATAGGTGGAGCAAAGACTTTAAAGAGTTTGGATTCATGATAAGCGGATCATTAAAAAAGAGAAGAAAAATAAATAGAAGACTACAGGAAAAGAAAAAAACTTAAAGTGGAGGGAATTGAGATGATTTAAATGGGTGAGTGTCAAAAATAAGGGTAAATCAACATAAAAGTTTAACGGGAGGGGTATATTTGGACTGAAAGTATAACGAGGGGTATATTTAAACTATTTTTAATAGTACAAAGGTATATTTGGACCCAAAATATAACGGAAAGAGTATATTTAAACCCAAAGTATAACAAAGAGTGTATTTAAACCATTTCTAATAGTACATGGGTATATTTGACCCTTCTCCGGTCACTTTTTATCCCCTTTAATTGAAAAGTAATCAAGGTAATGGAATTTTGACTTCCGCAAGAAAAATTCTTTGATGTTGTCATAAAATTTCATCGGTTTAATTTGGTACTCTAAAACAATACTTAATTTATTAAACACAATAACGAAAAAATGATCGATGAACACTATTTCTGTAATAAGAATTTACTGTGCAAGATAGAGATTCCAATAAAAAAAATTGCAATTTGCGCAACCAAAATAGCTTGTCAAAGAGTTTGGAGTGGGTATTGCATAATTCTAATTTTTTGATAGGAGAAGTCAATTTTTCATCTTTTTTTTTTTGGAAAACAATAATTAATTAATTGTGAATCAATAATGGAGGAAGGAGAAGGTTGTTGCTAAAGAGAGTGAAGTGGGTTTCATGTGAAAGATAAACATGTATACTTGAAACTTTACAAAGATTTAAGTGGTTTCCAGGCATGTACATGGGATTCCAAAGTAACCTTCTCCTTTTTAATGTAACAATTTTATGTATAACTAACTCACATATTCAACTCCCTTAGACCAATCTTTAAATTAAATAGAGAAAGTGTCTTCTTCTTTTTGCTTCCCTCATCGAAAACTCCTTAATATGGGAAAGACCAACACAAGAATCTTGGAGTGATATGATAAATCATTTCATCATAAGCTATTTACAATATTTAATTGGTTGGATGTAGTAGTGTCAAATGAACGGATAAATTAAAATTTAGACGAGTTAAAAGGTAATTTTGGCACTTTATAACAATCATACTCAGTAGACAAACATAAAATAGCACAAACTTTTATTATAATCGCTCCATTTTATCTAAATCAAAACAATAAGCGGAAACAAGAAAAACATAAGAATCCTCCAACGTTACCATTGTTCATGGGCTCACTCCCACTCCTACTCCTCCACGGGAGCTTTCAAATTTTCGGATCCTTCGCAATTTTAATAATTTATTCACTTGGATAATATTGAATTTTGTTGAAAATATCTTAAGGAGCTTGAGTATCGATTTCGGAGATGTTTGGAGATGATTTGATTCAGGTTTGAGCTGATTCTCAGTGTATCTCTTGTATATCATATATATTTATGTATATTCATGAGCAGATTTGTGTGATATACATTTGTTTATCCTGAAATTGGTATAGTTGAATTTGTAGAGGGTCAAGAACACACGTTACGATTCAACCTTGGTTTTAGGTCCGATTTACTAGCGGATTGGTTACTAACAGATAATATAAACAGATCAAATATAACAAAATAAGCTAAATAAGGTAAAGAACACAAATCTAGGCGCATTCGGGGTGAACGAGTCTGACAACCAAGCCTCCAACTCCGACATCAACCACTAACAACCGCCAAATGTAAAACAAGGCAAATAAAGAGCCTAAGAAAGTAATGTATTACTTGAGAGAAATCAGAGTTCAGGTGCCTTTATAAATGAAGAGGGTCGACTATTTATAGGCTTACAATGTTGAGGCCTTGTCCATCAAGAATATGCCACTAAAGCCCTAAAGTACTAAAACCTATATCCTTGTACCACACTTTAAACCGTTAGATGATCCCAGTTAATATTCCTGCATTGCTCAAATTCTTACGAGCTCGTCCGCGTACATGAGCAACCTATCATCCTTGTCCCCTACTTGTCCTTTTTTGTCATGTCATTGTGGGTGACGACTCCTTTATCCTTATCCCGTACGAAGTGGTTTCTCTATCATCGCTATCCCAGGAGAGGTCTTCTGAGGCTTCATGATCTCGTCGTGCCAAAAACTCTTCACTAGTCTTACTGATATTGCCACGTATCCTTAATTTGATTTTAATCCATACAGATAGTCCCTCCATTTTTTAGGTGTTGTGCCTGCTGCTCTCGGGAAATAAAATGAAAAACAAAAACCGCGACCGATCTACCTTACTTTCTTTAGTTCAGAGAAAATGAAAAATCTTTTCACGCAAACCCTTACTTCACCACATGTCTGCCTTAATCCCGCCACTCTGACATAGGCGGCTTGGGAAAGCTGCCTTTTCAGATCTGTAAACTCTAGTGCTTCACCATTCTTCACATGGTTCCAGATTCTTCCTTGTCTTGTCCATTTGATGATTTTGTGAAATCTTATTTCTGACAGCCTTGACTTGCTGACCTGTCTTTTAACCTGGTATTTAGTTCTTCTATGAACTTTGCCCCTTCCACTTCGGCCGGCGGGGTGACAAAAAAAGGAAAGAGAGAAATGTTCATCATGATCTCTCTGTTGACGATATTATCCTTAATATGTACTTCTTTTATGATGACTTCAAATACCAGTCGTGTGGTGGTGCTGGGATGAAAAATAGACCTGTGAGCGAGCTAGGCTCCCTTGTGAAAGAAAAAGACCTTCCCGTGGTTAGAGCAGACTACAAATGTCCCTTGAAGGAGTTTCAAGTGGAAGCTCCCAGTGCATTCGAGAGTATCACTTCTTCAAGACCTGATTATTCCTTTGTTTATACTTATCCATTTAGCATGAGTCTCGACAATCCTATTAATAGTGTGATCATCTCATTTTGCATCACCTTTCAATTGTGCTTGGGTCAGCTTAGCCTGGGAATATGGAGGAATATTTCCTGCCTTCGTGCGTTGGCCACAGGAATTGGAGAAGAGTTTACCTAGACCTACTTGCTTCTGTTGTATTCTCCTTGCTTTGTTCGAGGAAAGATTACGCAACTATTCCACCGTGGAAGAAGGCCACTGTTGTATAACTTAGATAACGTCAAAGATTGAGGTTGGACTGATTGCTTCATTATCGTATCCATCCAAAACCTTTTGGATACTCTCTTCCCCGGACTCTGGAACATGCAATATGAGTGACCGTGATCCACCTTTTTCCCTTTCTGCATTCCCTTCTTCCCATTCTTCGTTGATGCCTTATCTTCTTAACATATTATGTATTTCATCGATGGCATCTATCCACGGGCATTCCCTTTCTTCACCAAGTCGAGAGCCTCCGTATATAGGTCATGAAAATTCTGAGTTGCTCCGTCGTTGCTAGCCGAACTTGGACGCACCTTTCTAACCAATTTAGATAGAAAACTAAAAATCATAGTGCATTCTCGTCATCGTGGGCTACCATTTTTTATTTTATCTATTTTTTATTCTTTCAAATCTTTCACGATCTAAATTATGGCAGGTCGTGCAGCACCTACTCAATTCTAACTTGATAAGAGAAATCCCTTATTACCCGATCATGATTAAGCAAAATTCTTTTAAATAGTTAAATATGATCACATTCCAAGTGGAACTCATAAGCATAGATTCAATTAATCTTGGAAACATACAATTATTTGAAAACAGTAAATATAACCTTCCCCAAGAACCTAGTCTAGATATATACAAGAGCTTCTAAATACAGAATTCATGATAATAAAAATAAGAGCTTCTAAATACAGAATTCATGATAATAAAAATATACAACACAACTTCCGCCTGCGAAAAGAGAAACAGAGAAGTTAATGCTCGAGGCCCGTTACTTCAAGCAAGAAACTTCAGTCAATTTATCACACACCTATACCCAATAGGATGTAGCAAGAGTAGTATCAATAAACTACACATACTAGTAGGTATCATCGACCGATCAATATTAGTTCATACAACACCAAATATAAATTAATAAAAATAATTAATATCATGCAACAATTCTCATTATCACTTCCTACCATTCGTTACCCCTTCCCAAGAAGTCCCAAGGATACTTATTAACTTTCTTAATTTAATTACAATCATATCCTAGCCATCACCACTGCACACTCAATTCTTCTTAGGTTAAATTTGACAACCACAACACCATTAACTAACACTTTGCTTTGCCAAGACCACATACACCCCTTCATCACAACTTAGCAGTTTAATCATCAGTCCTTCATTACTCTCAATTATTACTTATTACAAGTCATCACCCATAACCCAAGTCAATCCAGCAACTAGAAACGATAATTCATATGACTTAGTTTTTTAGAACAAGAAAATGAATTAAGTATTCAATCCACCAATTAAGGACTTACTCACATACTTTCACATTAACCCCAAAGCACGGGAATTACTACCTCACATAATCATTAATCATCACAGTCAAGTAAATAAACCTCAGTCGCAGACATCGTAAGTGTCAACAGTCAAGGACATATAAGTCACCAAAACACAAACATATTAATTTATACAAACTTTGGAAATATAATGCAGTTCTCACAACATAGATTCGTGTCCATATAATATCTCGAACATAAAGCCTATGTACCTCATCAGTCTCAGTATAATCTTATCAGAACTCTCTCAAACACTCATTTGTACACATATGCTAAAGAGTTATTTTTACTCAACTAGTCATCACCTGCAGAGAATGCACCAGGGTTCATGTACCATACTGGGTAGTACCCGATCCATAATAGTAATAATAATATTGTATTGGTGTGGTACCCGATCCATAATAGTAATAACAACATCATATCAGTGTGATACCCGATTCATAATAGTAATATCCATTATATTTTCACTTTTTCTATCTCTCGAACATGTCTCAAGTGCAGTCAATTTTATAAATACAATTTCCAATCAAATGTCAAATTCAATATTAATTAGTCAAAAGCTTATTCATTTAAACATGAACAATCCACAATCATCAACCACAAGTATGTTCGAAGACTAATCAACATGTCATTTAATTTTAGAAGTATACAAGCAACCAAATCACGTCTAAACTCTAATTAAACACATCACAGTAACCTTAATTAATCTCAGACACTTCCCTATCAAGCGCCCTTAGTTCCATTTTTATACGTGAAGACCCATTAGTAACTTTGTTATCATAACCCTAAATACTACACCCTTAGTCGTTTATCAAATCGTCGTCCACATTCAACATATTAGCAACCTTCGATTACTTTTCTTTAGTTGCAGGTTATAATATACCGTCTAATCATATTCTCCTCTCTATCTGTTCATACTTGCTATGACTATCACTAGCACATAATTACCATCAATAATACACAACAATAGTAGGCACGCGACAGGATCATCATTTCCACCAGTCTTGCCAACCCTTAATATTAATTAATCGAGTTCATATTTTGAGTATACACGAAGTATGTCCACTATTATTTACATTAGTCTTAGACACATTAAGAGCACATCATGATCATCACATTTACACATATAGAACTATTATCTATGAAATCCTACCGTCAAATTTATTATAAGCAATATCCACCCAAATTCCACGCCCGAAGGCCTAATCATGTTGCCTCCGTCAATTCTACACAGTGCATGAAATTAGCTAATCAAAGTCTACTATTTATTAAATCATAACCTATCTCTATGCCGAGCTGCTACCATAAATTGCATGCAACTTTGTTCCTTGCTCTAAATCCATGAATCCTGATGGAGAGTCTGCGAGGAAGAGGGTGAAACAATGCTATTTTGAGAGCCTTTCCTCTTTTTATTTGGCATTTTTAGGCTCAGACTAACCCTAGGCCCTTTTTTGGAGAAACCTCTTTTTAGAAAAGGGCTGAAAGCTGAGAACACTTAATCCTGGCATTCTGTCTCGCGAGCTTCACTGCAGCGATTGTCAACTCGCTGTAGAGGAAATGTGACTGTTATGGCAGACCTAGCTGGTCGATTCCATTTTTTTTACTCAAATTTAAATTCGTGCTCAATAATAATCATTCACAAATAAATTCATACCCTAAAATTTTTAAATTCTATCATTTTACCCCAAAACTTTCAATAATGATGGAATGGGTCGTTATATTAGATAACAATTTACCAACCGTTCATCTCCGAATGGGCTTAGAGGATGCAGGAGCAAGAGATCGAAATTCAAAAGGAGATTTTTTTTTTAAATCATCAACTAGTACCAACCTGAATCGACTGCTTGAACTTTTCTGAGCTAAATTAATATTTTGGACTAATATTTTTTCACATGACCTCTAAATCAAGGCACTTCAAAGTAACGGAGTATTAAATTAAATCTTACGCATGAATCAAAGTACTTTTCTTACAATCTCCCAACTCAGAGAAGAATTTTATATATACAGGTTCTTACAAGGTTTCACAATGCCTGGAAGAATAAAATTTAAGGAATGAAATGCAAAATCAATAAAATCGTAATACGTAAAATATCGAGCCATTATAGCGAAGGCATTCCTTGTAGCGTACCTGCTACAACGAGAAACGGATCATTGTAATGAGTCGTGGTCCGTATCACAGACCATGACTCGAGCCATGGAGGCTTAGAAGCTGGGAAAATTCTTAGATTTTACTCACACTTTTCATACAACGACTAAGCACTTTAAGAAAAAATTTTACAAGTCTAAGGCAAGGAATTTGGGTCATTACAAAAGTAATGTATTGCTTGAGAGAAATCAGATTTCAGGAGTCTTTATAAATGAGGAGGATCGACTATTTATAGGCTTACAATATTGAGTCCTTCACCATCAAGAAAATAGCACTAGAGCCTAATTATTTTAGATGTCTCTTCACAATAGTTGTGATGGAGAAAAGACTAATTCAAATTGAATGGATTTAAAATAATGTTACTACATGGATCGAGATTTTGAGAAATTCCATTTTCATCGTCCTTTCTTGAGCCTTTTCTCTCATCCCTTTTGGTTTGGGGACGGTAATTCATCTTCTAATATTTTTTCACCCAGAGAACTTATTAGATTATTGCGAGCAGAACGAATGGGGCACGCTTTGGAAGAAGCGATTTGTTACCGAGTCATCTTATTGGAAATAACAAGAGCAAATCTCAATACTCAAAGTTTCAAACTACAATCTATATCCTTGTGCCACACGTCTAAACCATTGGGAGGTGCCAACTAATATTCCTGCACTGCTCAGATCCATACGAGCTCGTCTGTGTACCTGAGCAACCTGTCATCATTGTCCCCTACTTGTCTTTTTTTGTCATGCCATTGTGTGTCATGAATCCTTGATCCTTATCTCATACAAGATGGTATCTCTATCATCGCTATTTCAGGAGAGGCCTTCCGAGGCTTCGTGCTCTCATCGTACCAAAAACACTTCACTGGTCCTGCTGCTATTGCCATGTGGCCTTAATTCGATTTTACCCTTATACAACACTAATACTTGATATGCACTGTCACAATGAGTTTTTTAGGTCGATTTTATCTATGATTTTTTACTTCAAAGCAGTCTGAATTATCCCCAATCTTCCTTAAATTTTGTATACGTAAAAAGGGTCAAAATGCCATTAAATTGTGCGAAATTGAAAAAATAATGCAGAAATATTTTAGTCCAAAAATGTCGTTGTTATTACTTTTAGGTTAAAAATATCTTTTTTCCTAATAAATATATTATTTTTTTCTTTTTAAACACATTATTTTCTTAGTAAAAATACTGCAACCCATCATTAATATAAAATCATAGTAATACATCATTAATTTTTATTTAGATAACGATAAGCTTCTTTTTTATAATAAAATAGAAAATATTATTATTTCTTAATATTTTTCAAATTGAAGAAGAATAAACATTTTCTAATATAATACTTGATTTTAAAGTTAAGATATATCAATCATTAAACAAAAAATGTGAAAATTATTACATTACTTCAAATCATAAAATATTTTTAAAATATCATCGATAGAGTTATTATAGACTCTTTTTATGCTAAATTTAAAGAAATATATTAGCAAATTTTTGTCTTCAATTCAGAAAAGATTAAAAAATAAAAATATCTCATGTTTTATTAGGAATTTGTTTTTAATCATTATCTAAATGAAAACTAATTATGAGATGACTAAGATCTTATGAGGTATTTCTATATTATCAGTTTAAGAAGTATATGAGGTAATTCTATTTTAATTAATAAAAAGAGATTAAGAAGAAAAAAATAACTTTTCACTTTTATATTAGTTAAAAAAAATTTAAAAAAAAGTATAAGATTTTTTAAAATAAGATTTTATTAGAAAAATAATATGTTTTTTTTTTAAATAAAAATATATTTATTAGGAAAAGAACATTTTTAACCCAAAAGTAATAATAAGTATTTGGACAAAGTATTGACATCATAATATTTTTGGACCAAACTATTAACGGGGAATATTTTTATTCAATTTCGCATAATTTAGAACATTTTTAACCCTTTCTCATTTTGTATATAGCATTGTTAGGTTTTTCAACAAATCCAACCATATTCTTTAAAAAAATAAAGAAAAAAAAGATTCGAGATCAATTGCAATTTCAAAATTGAAGTTTTCATGAAATTTTTTCACGAATGAATCAAGGGGACTTCTTTTGTTGTGTAGTGAAACTCGATGATATTTACAGATGAACTCCATGTGAGATAATGGTAGTAATGGAGCTTCTCTTGTATTTTCATCCATTTTGAAATAATTCGGGATTGGCTATTTACAGCCAATTTTTTTTTTTATTTCAATTGTTAAATTTAATTTTTGGCTAAAAAATATGTCAATAGATATTAGTAGTGGTATATACATATCAATTATCTGAGTTAGCAAATGTGTTGATAATTAATAAGTCTAAAAATTAATTGGATTAAGATGTGTAGATCAAGATGGACTAAAGAATGAGTCATGACTCATCCCGTTTAATTCTTTTCAAGTTTTTTTTCTTTGCTTAATCTTTTATAATTTATTTAATCACCTAACATTTTTTGCTTTCTTACGATTACATATAATAAATCAAACAAAACAGAAGTTTTTAAAAATATTTGATAAGAATTAATTTCATGACCAATTTAAACTACATATTTAGCCCAAATCAATATAATTTTTAACTAAATTAAATTAGATGAATCAAAATGAGTTTAGTTAATAAATAAATGAATATTAACTCTCCCAAACTTATACTGGTTAGGCGAGTCTTGTAGCATCTACTAATTTTATTTTCACTAATTGAAAGGATTAATTAAAGAAAGAATTGATCCCCAACTACTACAATACAACTTTTTATTGTTGAAGACAAAGGATGAAGTCAGTTAGTTAAGTATGTTAAAAGTTAGTTACTGTTAATTAAGTGACAATTAATTCTGTTAGAGTCTATTAGAGTGATTAAGAGAGTTAACTTAGTTAGTTAATGATAATCATGCTAACTTAGAAGTCTCTATATATATCAATATATTACACACAAACAGATCACAACATTGAATACAAAGATTCACATTTACATCTTCTTCTTCCTCTCTTCTTCTTCCTCCTTTCTTCTTCTTCTTCTATTCAGATTCTACACTAAATAATCTGCAGAATTTTTTATGGTATCAGAGCTTAGGAATTTAACAAATAGTTTCTGATTCAACTGCATCTCCAGTCGATTAAGATCAATAGAGTTCTTGGAGGGCATTGTTCTGGATTTATTTCTCTCTTCTGCGAAAGTTATTGATAAGTTGTCTTAAATCTTGATAGTTCTTGACTAATTGTTCAAGAGATCAGCTCTAGTTTGATCGAGAGTCAAGTAAGATCTTCAATTCAAATTGGATATCAATGACCACAATCAGTAATGGAGGTCAAACACCAGCTATTCTAGCAGTTTCCAATTTTTTCATTAACTCCAGGAGTAGCTACCATGAAAACATCAACTCCAATGGACCATAATCATCCTTTGTACTTAACTATATTCGATGTAAGTGAAGTTACTATTATCTCTTTGCAATTAAAAGGTGGTAAAAATTATATGGTGTGGAGTAAGTCCATGAGGATAGCTCTCTTAGGAAGAAAAAAATTGGGATTTGTAGATGATACTTGAAAAAATGAGGTGTTTCCTGTGGAGTTATGAGACTTATGGAAAAGAGTAAATGTCACTGTTTTGTCTTGACTCATGAACTCTGTGTCTAGCAATATTATTAGGGGAGTGGTGTATGCCTCAGATGCAAGTGAGGTGTGGGAAAATTTAAGAGAAAGATTTCATAAAATTGATGGATCAACAAATTTACAATCTGCATCAAGAGATTGCATCTATAACTTAAGGGGTTTAGTCTGTGTCTGTATATTATTCCAAGTTGAAAGCCTTATGGGATGAATTTGAATCAGTTTTACCTCCCATTCGTATGGTTGTGAGAATTCTAAAGAATTCTAGTATATTTTTGGAGGTTGAAATTGTACCAGTTCTTGATGGGGCTCAATGAAAATTATGCTCAAGCAAAAAGTCAGATTCTACTTATGTTACCTTGCCTATGGTTAATCGGGCTTACTCTATGATAGTGAGTGATGAGGGTCAAAAATCTATTGGTTAATATGTGAACTCAACAGGTTTGTTAGGAATGGCTCCTAGTGTGTCAGAAGTTATAACAATGTACACTAGGAATGAAACTCACAAAGGGAAAAGGTATATTCCCAACTATAATCCTAATGCTACATGTGATTAGTGTAGACTCAAAGGGCACTTGGAAAAAGGATTGTTTCAGGATAGTAGGGTATCCACCTGGACATCCAATACACAATAAGAACAAAGGGTTAGAACACAAGCAATATGATCATCATAGAAACTTTGATCACAAGAACAAGCAAAAAAGAACACGTTCAAGTGCTTATAATGTAGTTGCAGAAGATTGGGATAATCAGTCTCCTCAAGTGGTTGTAACTCAAAGTCAGCCTCAAAATTATCAGAGGAAATCAGACAATTCAAGTCACTTACATGGGCAATAAAATAGCTTTAGAACAAACTGGCAATCAAGAACCACAATATTGTAGGAGGCAACTATGTTATGCCACCTATGTTTACACTAGTACAGTACCAAAAAATTTGCAAGATGCTAAAACAAAACTAACTTGTTGCCTCAGCTAACCCAGTTAACATGTCAGGTAACAGTAGTGCTCTGATGGTTACTAATGGTCCACATTATTGGATCATTGACACAGGAGTCACGAATCACATGGCTTCAATACTAGAGTTATTAAAGAAAGTATCTATCACTAAGACTGCTATGCCTAGAAAGTTCACTTACTAAATGGGGAGATATCCTTAGTAACACACACTGGAACAAGCAACATATCTAATATAAGCACCTTACAAAATGTGCTTCATGTTCCTCAATTCAAGTATAATCTGTTATCAGTGTCAAAAAATGCAAAACAGTTGCAACGTTTTGCTACTTTTTTTTCTTGACTTTTGTATTTTTCGGGATCTCTTTAATGAAAAGGTGAAGGAGATTGGTAGAGAATAAGAAGGCTTATACTTCTTAATCAATTAGAAGTTACCAAGAGTAAATAAAGCTGGATATTAGCAACAAAAGCAAATAGTATAACAATTGCATCAGCTCAAAATAAAACTAGTGTTAACATGTGGCACAAAAAGTTTGGTCATGTACCTTCACACACACTTCTAAAAATATTTTCTGATAAAAAAACTTACATTGTAGCTATTATGAATGAATGTACTATGTGTCCATATTCTAGGCAAACTAGAAGTTCATTTCCTATTAGTCAGTCTATTATCTCTCATGTATTTAAATTGGTTCATATGAACTTATGAAGATATTATAAAGTTTCTACTTCTGATGGTTATAGATCTTTCTTAATCATTGTTGATGACTTCTCAAGGTTTACTTAAATATTTCTATTAAAGATGAAATTTGATGTCACTACTATACTTAAATATTACTTATCCTATGTTAAATCTCAGTTCAATGCATGTGTGAAAGCTGTAATTACTGGGTCCGTTATTATGAGTAGTCCAATCGTGCCAAGTTTTAGAGTTAGAAAACTCCGGGTTTGGGAGTTTGAAATTTTGGGTTAGGCTAGTCTCGGCCAGATTTGGAGCAAGGTGTAGTCTAGGGCAATCCGGGTAAGGATTGGGTTAGATGTCTTGTGGTGAGCTATTTTTACTCGTATCTAACACATAAAGGAGTCCGGGGGACTTTTTGGAATCGAATTCGGGTAAGTAGAACTCCCGAGATCGAGGTTGACGTGAAGAGATTATTCCAGGACGTCGGGAAAATAAGTGTGTTGTAAAATAGGCTAGTTTTGGAGGTTTTATGACTTTCTGTCCCGTGTCAACCGCTATATAGCGACCTCCGTTGTAGCGAAGAAATTACCGCTACAACGGAAGTCAACGTAGGTCAGCCTCCGCCATAGCGGATGACTCCGCTATGGAGGTACTGCTATAGCGGAGCGGACCTCTATAGCGGAGCGTGATGGGATTTAATGCAGAAATTTCTCCAAAATAGTTCAGTTTTTCTTAAAATGTTTTGGGAGAAGAAGGGGGCAATTTTGGGGGATTTCTACCAGTTTTACACTATTTTTCATCCTAAAGGTAAGGATTCTACTCCCCAAACTTTGTTCTATTTTTCCTACGCGGTAGAATTGCTAGGAGGAAACTTGGGGAAGGGTTGGAATAACCTAGGGATGGTAAGATCCGGGAAAGAAGGGGAATTCTAGGCATGAAAGTTCTTGGATATTGTTAAAAGTAAGGTATTATGATCGTATGTTGTTAAATTCTCTATTTTATCCGTGAAAATGATAGAACTAGGGAAATTAATGGCGGCAAGCCCAGGAAAAAGGGTAGGATGATCATGGGTGGCCTGAGGGTCTGGGATTTGGTGTAATCTGGGTAATGTGAAGGCCTTGTTTGTTAATTTTAGTACTTGTATATTATTTTAGACCAAGAACGAGAAAGGAATTTGGAACACGGGAAAGCTCGGGTTGAGTAGAGCTTGGATCATTTCGAGGTATGTGATGGCTTACGATTCCTGTGAATGTTGTTAATTTTGTACTCTTATCTAAGTGTTTGTATGAATTGCATGGCTTAGAGGAATTGTGTAGAATGTCTAAGGGTCCTGTTTTACAGTCTGTGAATTGAACGGTGTGTTTTTTGTTGGTTTACAAGTTGTTTGTTCATTATTTGACTGTGGATTGTTGACATTCGGTTGGCTCGGGTACCACGCCTGGTACGGGTATACTAACGGTTGGCTCGGATACCACGCCTGATACGGGTATAATAAATGGTTGGCTCAGGTACTATGCCTGGTACGGAATACTAACGGTTGGCTCGGGTACCACGCCTGGTACAGGTTTATTTTACTACATCATTGCATTTATATTATTGCATTTCATTGATATTGTTGTATTGCATTGATTGTTATTGGTTCCGTGAGTGGACCGGGCTATTTTATTGAATTGTGATATTCGTTGGTGGTCCTTGAGTGACTGAAAATCCTGTTATATCTGTTGAGTTGGTCTTGGATTAGGCCGGGTTGTCTGTTTAACACTTAGGTGTTACTTAGAAGGGATCCCAGGGCGGGTCTGGGATAGGCAAAAAGGATGATTTATCAAATTCTGTGATTGTTGTTTAGAGTTATAAAAAGTGGATTTCATGTGGAAATAAGCTAGGTAGAGACTAGTAGTCTAGGGGAGCTTATTGTCTTGTTGCATGTTTTCCATACTTATACTTGATTTGCTATACTGATTATACTCTGTTTTATTTAGAACTGACTGATGATCTTACCAGTACACGGTGGTTGTGTACTGATACTGCACTTGCTTTTTTTTCTTGTGAGTACAGGAACTCTTCATGCGGTTGACGCACGACCTCACTTGTAGGCCGGACTGTTCCAAATATCAAGGGTGAGCTGTTCAGCCAAGCCGCCTTGGTGTTTATCTTTGAGTTGTAGCCCAATTATTTCGGGCTTAGACTATTTCTTATTGTTTAAGTTTTGGGATTGCATCCCTATACTCTAGTATTGGTAGTGTTTGGTACAATGACTTTCAGATTCTAGGGGAATTTCTGCAGGTTTTATTTCAATGAAAGGCCTTTTGCATTATTTGAATTGCTAGTTTATTTTATGTTTGTTAGTTTTAGGCTGTTAGTCTAGGCTAAGAGTTGAACTCTACTAGTTCGCTCATCCGGGGGTTGGGTAGGGTGCCACTCACGATGGTCTGGGGCATGACAAAGATGGTATCAGAGTCCTAGGTTCGTTGATCTCGTCGTACCAAACAGGTCTAGTAGAGTTTTGTGGAATAGTGCGGAGAGTCCGTACTTTTCTTCGAGAGGCTATGGGGCTTTAGGAAAACTATCTCTTCCTTCTTTCCTTCGTGCTATAACTTGATTCCAATTGGTATCTGGTGATACAAATTGGTATCTAATCTCATTCAATCTTCTGTCCGCTGATGGTTAACACAAGGAACAACGGAGCTAGAGAAGCAGTCCCAGCAGCGGGCCCGGTTGTCCAGGGTAGAGGCAGGGGAAGGGGCAGAGGACGAGGTAGGGTCGCACCCTCCAGAGGTGGAGCTCGAGCGGCTGCTGCAGAGCGTGAAGCGACCCCTCCCCCACCTCAGGAACATGTTGCTAAAGATGTAGAAGTTGTGGCTGAAAATGGTGAGGTGCAAAAGAAGGCGGCACCGATTGGGGGTGCAGGCCTCCCTACTATGACACCAGAAGCTTTTCAGCAGGCTTGGAATATTTTGAGTAGGTTGGTTGATACTGGATCCATACCCGCGGCTTTTGCAAACCAGGCCTTGGATATTCAGCCAGCAGTTACTACAGCGCCTAGGATGGATACAGCTTCAGGCACGAATGACTTCTTCAGGCCAATGCTAGGCCCAGTGATGACAGGGAAAGAGCATGAGATACTGATCAAGTTTCTCAAGATGAAACCTCCTACATTTCAGGGTACTGATAGGGAGGATGCTTATGTCATCTTGGATTGCTATGAGAGATTTCATAAGTTGGGTATCGTACGTCAGCATGGGGTTGAGTTTGTCATATTTCAGCTGCAGGGTGATGCTAAGCAATGGTGGAGGTCTCATGTGGAGTGTCGGTCTTCTGTTCTACCCCCACTGACTTGGGAACAGTTCCACGCTTTGTTTTTAGAGAAGTACGTACCTCATACTTTGAGGGACCAGAAGAAGGATGAGTTCTTGAACTTGGAGCAAGGTAGCATGTCAGTCTCTGCTTACGAGGCTAAGTTCCATGCCTTGTCTCATTTTGCCACACAGATGTTGGGTTCTGAGGAGGAACGGGTCCGATTGTTTGTGAAAGGTTTGAATACTGAGCTACAGGTACTATCAGTGCATATGACTTCTTCAGGGAAGGGCTTTAATGATGTGGTGGATTATGTGAAGCAACTTGAGGGAGTCAGGCAGACGGGGCAGGCTAAGGCATTAGCCAAGAAGCCTTGGAATGAGGGAAATTATGGTGGTTCATATTCCAAGGGTCATAATCAGCAGGTATACTCAGCTCGTCCTATTCAGTCAGCTCTGCCATCTGCTACAGGTGGTCGTCAGGGAGCTCATAATCTGTTTTCAGCTCCTAGAGGCCAGTGAGCATCTTATACATCATCTAGCAGGCCTACACTTGACCGTAGTTGCTTCCATTGTGGTGATTTGGGCCACTTTAAGAGAGAGTGCCCACTCAGGCAGACAGGTAATCAGGGTCAGCAGCAGTCTAGCGCGGTGGTCCCGGCAGGTAGATGCGGTAATGCTAGAGGTCATCCATCGGGTAGGCGAGGAAACTTTCGAAGAGGCTGGGGCGATAGAGGGAACGGTGGCATGGGCAAGAGTACAGCACAGTCGGCCCGGGAAGTTGCTCGGATTGATGATCGAGCTCATTGCTATGCATTTCCAGAGAGAACTGAGGTGGAAGCATCATATGCGGTGATCACAGGTACCATTCTTATCTGCGATAAAATGGCTTCGGTATTATTTGACCCAGGTTCTACATATTCTTATGTATCTGTGAGTTTTGCATTGGGTCTGGAATTGACTTGTGATATCCTTGATTTCCCTATCCATGTTTCTACCCCGGTTGGAGAGTCTGTGATTGTGACTCATATTTATCGTCACTGTTCTGTTGTGTTCATGGGGTTGCATACTTGGGTAGACTTGGTGATTCTAGATATGGCTGATTTTGATATTATCTTGGTCATGACCTAGTTGTCTGCTTATCATGTTGTGTTGAACTGTAACACTAAGACTGTGGCTCTAGAGATTCCGGGGAAGGATAGACTAGAGTGGGAAGGTGTGTACAGGCCTAAGCCAGTTAAGGTCATATCATTCGTTTGGGCTAGGAAGTTAGTGGGGTGGAGTGTCTAGCCTTCTTGGCTCATCTCCGGGATGATAGTGTGGAGTCCTTATCTATTGAGTCAGTTCCAGTGGTTTCTGAGTTTCCAGAGGTGTTTCCAGTGGATTTGCCTGGTATGCCTCCGGACAGGGATATCAACTTCTGTATTGACCTGGAGCTAGGCACTCGTCCCATTTCTATTCCTCCATATTGTATGGCTCCGGCAGAGTTAAGGGAACATAAGACTCAGCTGCAGGAACTCCTAGATAAGGGATTTATCCATCCAGTGCGTCTCCTTGGGGTGCTCCTATTTTGTTTGTAAAGAAAAAGGATGGTAGTATGTGGATATGCATAGATTATAGGCAGTTGAACAAGGTGACCATCCGGAATAAGTACTCTCTACCCCGCATTGATGATTTGTTTGACCAGCTTCAGGGTGCATCGATATTTCAAAAATCGACTTGAGGTTGGGGTACCATCAGTTGAGGATTAGGCCTGAGGACATTCCTAAGACTGCTTTTCAGACTTGATATGAGCATTACGAGTTCCTAGTAATGTCATTTGGTTTGACCAATGGTCCGGCAGCATTCATGAGTTTGATGAATGGGGTGTTTAAGTCATATTTGGATTCCTTCGTGATTGTGTTTATCGATGATATTTTGATCTACTCCAAGAGTAGGGAGGAGCATACTAATCATCTTCGTATTGTGTTTGACATCTTGAGACGCCAGAAGCTTTATGTGAAGTTCACTAAGTGTGAGTTTTGGTTGACTTCAGTTCCATTCTTGGGGCATGTAGTATCAGAACAGGGGGTGATGGTGGATCCCCAGAAGATTGAGGTAGTCAAGAGTTGGGCCCGGCCTAGCTCTGTGACTGAGGTGAGGAATTTTGTTGGGCTCGCAGAGTACTACCGGAGGTTTATTAAAGATTTTGCTTATATTGCTACTCACCTGACCAGGCTGACATAGAAAGATGTACTATTCGTGTGGTCCTACAAGTGTGAGGAGAGCTTCCAAAAGCTCAAGACACTTCTGACCACGACTCTTATATTGTCATTGCCGGTTGAAGGTAAAGACTTTATTGTTTACTGTGATGCTTCACATTCTGGTTTGGGTGCCATGTTGATGCAGGATAGGAATGTGATAGCCTATGCATCTAGGCAGTTGAAGGTGCATGAGAGGAACTATCCTACTCATGACTTAGAATTGGCAGTAGTGGTCTTTGCACTCAATATTTGGAGACACTATCTCTATGGTGTCAAGTGTGAGGTGTTCATCGATCATCGCAGTCTGCAGCATGTGTTCACTCAGAAGGATTTGAATTTGAGGCAGAGAAGGTGAATGGAGTTACTGAAGTTCTATGATGTGATTATTCAGTACCATCAGGGTAAGGCTAATTTTGTGGATGACGCATTGAGCCGGAAGACAATTAGCATGGGTAGTTTGGCTTGTTTGGGGTTGTCCAAACGACTACTAGCAAGGGAAATTCGAGCTTTGGAAGCCAAGTTCATGCACTTGGGTATTTCAGAACAGGGTGGGTTGTTGGCCAGCATTGAGGTCAAAGCCACCTTCATAGAGGAAATAAAGGCCAAACAGTTTCAGGATCCGAAACTGAGTAAGCTTAGAAGTACGGTAATATCCGGGAAATCTAGGGACGTCATGTTAGACTCTGGTGGAGTGCTAAATTTCAGAGAGAGGATTTTTGTTCCTCGGGTTGAAAATCTTAGCGGAAGCCCATGGTTCGCTGTACTAAATTCATCCGGGTGTGACCAAAATGTACAGGAACTTAAGGCAGCGTTACTGGTGACCCCGAATGAAAAAGGACATAATTGACTTTGTGTCCAAATGTCAGAACTGCCAATAGGTAAAGTATGAGCATCAGAGACCTGCAGGACTACTCCAAAGAATGTCAATTCCAGAGTGGAAGTGGGAAATGATAGCCATGGACTTCGTGATGGGTTTTCCCAAGATATTGGGGAAGTATGACTCAATTTGGGTCATTGTTGATAGGCTGACCAAATTCTCTCATTTTATTCCGATCAGGGTAGATTATAATTCGCAGCAATTGGCTAAGATCTACGTGAAGGAGATTATGAGATTGCATGGGGTGCCACTGTCCATCATTTCAGATAGGGGTACGCAGTTCACCTCTAAATTTTGGGGCAAGCTACATGAAGAGTTGGGTACACAACTCACTTTTAGCAAAGCCTTCCATCCTCATACTGATGGTCAGTCGGAGAGGACGATCCAGGTATTGGAGGACATGTTGAGAGCATGTGTGATGGACTTCGGGGGTCATTGGGACTAGTTTCTACCGTTGTGCGAGTTCTCATACAACAATAGCTATCACTCCAGTATTGACATGGCACCATTCGAGGCGTTGTATGGGAGGAGCTACAGATCACCGGTTGGGTGGTTTGAGGAAGGCGATGTAAAGCATTTGGGAGTGGAATTGGTAAAGGAAGCACAGAAAAAGGTAAGGGGCATTCAGGCCAAATTGTTGGCTACCCAAAGCAGGCAGAAGGAGTATGCAGATCGCAAGGTCCGAGACATGGAATTTCAGGTTGGTGAACAGGTATTGTAGAAAGTTTCACCAATGAAGGGAATTATACAGTTTGGTAATAAGGGAAAGCTTAGCCCTCGGTTCATCGGTCCGTTTGAGGTTCTTGAGATTGTGGGGCTAGTGGCTTACAAGTTAGCATTGTCGCCCAGTTTGTCGGGCATCCATCCGGTATTCCATGTATCTATGCTTAAGCGATACCATGGGGATGGGAACTACATCATCAAGTGCGATGAGGTGCCTTTCGATAAGGATCTTCGTTATGAAGAGGAACCAGTCTTGATTCTTGCTCGAGATGTCCGGAGGTTGAGGACAAAGGTGATTGATATGGTAAAGGTTCAGTGAAAGCATCATCCAGTTGAGGAAGCCACTTGGGAAACCGAGAAGGACATGTAGGACAAGTACCCTCATTTGTTTGAGGATTCAGGTACTACACTTTCTTTATTTATTTCCGTAAATTCGGGTTTGATCGTTCAGGGATGAACGATGGGTAAATTGGTATCTGTTGTAACGACCGGGTCCATCATTACAGGTAGTCCAATCGTGCCAAGTTTTAGAATTAGAAAACTCTGGGTTTGGGAGTTTGAAATTATGGGCTAGACTAGCCTCGGCCGGATTTGGAGCGAGGTGGATTCTAGGGCAATCCGAGTAAGGATTGGGTTGGATGTATTGTAGTAAACTAGTATTCCTCGTAGCTAACACATAAAGGAGTCCGGGAGACTTTTCAGAATTGAATTCGGGTAAGTAAAACTCCCGGGATCGAGGTTGACGTGAAGGGATTATTTTGGGACGTCGAGAAAATAAGTGTGTTATAAAATGGGCTAGTTTTGGAGGTTTTACAACTTTTTGTCCTGTGTCAACCGCTATAACGATTGACACTCCACCATAGCAACCTCCGATATAGCGAAGAAATAACCGCTACAGCGTAAGTCAACGTCGGTCAGCCTCCACCAGAGCAGACGACTCCGCTACGGTGGTACCACTATAGTGGAGCGAACTGCTATAGCGGAGCGTGATGGAATTTAATGCAAAAAGTTTCCCAAAATAGTTCAGTTTTTCTTGAAACATTTTGGGAGAAGAAGGGGTGATATTGGGCGATTTCTACCAGTTTTCACTATTTTTCGTCCTAAAGGTAAGGATTCTACTCCCCAAACTTCGTACTATTTTTCCTACGCGGTAGAATTGCTAGGAGGGAACTTGGAGAAGGGTTGGAATAACCTAGGGATGGTAGGATCCGGGGAAGAAGGGGGATTCTAGGCATGAAAGTTCTTGGGTATTGTTAAAAGTAAGGTATTATGATCGTATGTTGTTAAATTCTCTATTTTATCCATGAAAATGATAGAACTAGGGAAATTAATGGCGGCAAGCCCGGGAAAAAGGGTAGGATGATCATGAGTGGCCTGGGGGTCTGGGATTTAGTGTAATTTGGGTAATATGCAGGCCTTGTTTGTTAATTTGAGTACTTGTATATTGTTTTAGACCAAGAACGAGAAAGGAATCCGGAACACGGGAAAGCTTGGGTTGAGTAGAGCTTGGATCATTTTGAGGTAGGTGATGGCTTACGATTCCTGTGAATATTGTATATTTTGTACTCTTATCTAAGTGTTTGTATGAATTGCATGGCTTAGAGATTGTGTAGAATGTCTAAGGGTTTTGTTTTACAGTCTGTGAATTGAACGGTGTGTTGCTTGTTGGTTTACAAGTTGTTTGTTCATTATTTGACTGTGGATTGTTGACATTCGGTTGGCTCGGGTACCACGCTTAGTACGAGTATACTAACGGTTGGCTCGGGTACCACGCCTGGTACGGGTATAACAAATGGTTAGCTCGGGTACCACGCCTGGTACGGAATACTAATGATTGGCTTGGGTACCACGCTTGGTACGGATTTATTTTACTACATCATTGCATTGATATTGTTGCATTGCATTGACTGTTATTGGTTCCGTGAGTGAACCGAGTTGTTTTATTGAATTATGATATTTGTTGGTGGTCCTTAAGTGACTGGGAATCCTGTTATATCTGTTGAGTTGATCTTTTATTAGGCCGGGTTGTCTGTTTAACACTTAGGTGTTGTTTAGAAGGGATCCCAGGGTAGGTCTGGGCTAGGCAAAAAGGATGATTTATCGAATTCTGTGATTGTTGTTTAGAGTTATAAAAAGTGGATTTCATGTGAAAACAAGCTAGGTAGAGACTAGTAGTCTAGGGGAGCCTATTGACTTGTTGCATATTTTCCGTACTTATACTTGATTTGATGTACTTATTATACACTGTTTTATTTAAAACTGGCTGATGATTCTATCAGTACACGGTGGTTATGTGTTGATACTGCACTTGCTTGTTTTTCTTGTGAGTACAGGAAATCTTCCTGCGGTTGATGCACGACCTCACTTGTAGGCCGGACTGTTCCAGATATCAAGGGTGAGTTGTTCGACCAAGCTGCCTTAGTGTTTATCTTTGAGTTGTAGCCCAATTGTTTCGGGCTTAGACTATTTTTTATTATTTAAGTTTTAGGGTTGCACTCCTGTACTCTAATATTGGTAGTGTTTGGTACGATGACTTTCATATTCTAGGAGAATTTCCGCAGGTTTTATTTCAATGAAAAGCCTTTTGCATTATTTGAATTGCTAGCTTATTTTCTATTTGTTGGTTTTAGGCTGTTAGTCTAGGCTAAGGGTTGAATACTGGTTCACTTATCCGGGGGTTGGGTGAGTACCACTCATGACGGTCTGGGTCGTGACAAAAATATTAAGAACAGATAATGGAACAGAATTAATTAACTCCTTGTGCACAGAATTATTTAACAGTTTAAGCATTGTATATCAGAAATCTTATGCTTATACACCTCAATAAAATGATGTAGCTGAGAGAAAACATAGACATGTTTTAGAGATTACATGGGCAATTAGGTTTCAATGTCATATTCCTTTAAGATTTTAGGGTCATTGTGTAAAGGTTGTAGTATACTTGATAAATAGACTTCCTTCTAACATCTTAGGGGGGTCTTTGCTTATGAGAGGTTGTATCAAAAACCTCCCTCATTATCATATTTAAGAGTCTTAGGGTTTTTATGTCATGCAAAGATAGTTCAAGATTTAGATAAACTTGTGCCTAGAACTAAACAAGTTGTTCATATGGGATATTCTGAAACACAAAAAGGCTACATATTATATGATTTAGCTGATAAAAGGTTCTTTGTCAATAGGGATATTGTGTTCAAGGAAAAGATATTTCCATTTCAGACTGTTGTGAATCAAGATGCACATCTGTTACTTCACCTGATCTTAGCTTATAGGAGGATTCTGTGAGAAATCCTCATATTCAGACAAGTACTCCAAGTACACAAGAAATGGAAGTAACTCATCATCACAAGCAGTTCCACTGCCTGAGTTAGCAGCTATACAACCAGCAGGTGTTCCTGAGCTAGTGCAAAACACTTCTGATCAACCTCAAAAGAAGTCAAATAGGGGAAAACATCAACCTACTTGGATGAATGATTTTGTATCCTTAAATGTGATAAGGATGTTCCATATACTATCACATTACATTCCTGTGACTCTACTTCTCCTAAGTATCAGTCTTACTTAGCTGCATTCTCTAATATAGTTGAACCTTCTTCTTATACAGAAGCTATCAAAGATCCAAGATGAATGGAACCTACGCAAGCTGAGAGATTCCCTGTGATGGTGGGCCATTATGTTCCCTTGTCTCCCCTTAGAGAGGAGGGGTGGAACTATTGAGGAGTTTATATTCTGGGCATTGGAATCCAATAATACATAGACACTAGTACTACTACTAAAGGACAAGCAACCAATTGGCTGCAAATGAATCTACAAAGTAAAGTGCAAAGCATCAGGAGGAATAGAGAGGTACAAGGCCAGACTTATGGCAAAAAGTTATAGTCAAACTGAGGGCATTGATTATCAAGAGACCTTCAGTCATGTGGTTAAAATGGTCATCTTAAGAACTATTCTAGCAATTGCAGCAACTAGAAAATGGCATATACATCAAATGGATGTATATAACGCCTTCTTACAAGGTGATTTATATGATGAAATCTACATGGACTTCCTCAAAGATTTTGAAGTCAGGGAAGAATACGCAAGTATTAGACTTACAAAATCCTTGTATAGGCTCAAGCAAGCTCTCAGATAGTGAAATGCTAAGTTGTTTGAGGCATTGATCAAATGTGGATTCAAGAAAATCCAGTATGATCACTCATTATTTACTAAGAAAGCAGAAGGTGGAATGGGAATAGTGCTAGTGTATGTAGATGACATCCTTATAACAAGTGACAAACTGGAACAAATTGTGGAAATCAAGATTGCACTACATAAAGCATTCAAGATGAAGGATCTTGGTGAACTAAAATACTTCCTAAGGATTGAGTTGCACGATCTGAGTAGGGCATCATGCATCAAAGAAAGTATGCTCTAGAGTTAATTTCTGAGACTGCCTAAGTGCATCCAAACCAGCAAATACACCAATGGATACAACTACTAAGTTGACATATCGGGAATATAATCAGCATAACAAAGAAGTGGCAAAGTCTAATGATAATCTAGTTACAGATCAGGGTGCCTATCAGAGGGTTATTGGGAAGTTATTATACCTCACAATGAATAGGCCTGATATTTCATATAGTGTACAGACGTTGAATCAGTTCATGCAACATCCAAAAAAGTCACACATGGATGCAGCTCTAAGGATCATTAGATATGTGAAGACTGGGTTAGGTCAAGGTTTACTTATCCAGCAAAGGAAGTGACACATATTAGCCTACTGTGATGCTGATGTGATATGACAAGGAAATCAATAATATGATTTTCTATCAAGTTAGGAGGCTCATTGATCTCTTGGAAATCAAAGAAACAAACCACAATATCTAGGAGTTTAGCAGAAATTGAGTACATAAACTTAGAAACTACAGTGGTTAAATTAACTTGGCTAGAAGGATTGATCAAAAATCTTGATATACATTTATAACTACTTATTAGTATCTTCTGTGAAAGCAGCACTACAAATGTATGTTAACTCTGTACATCATGAGAGAACTAAATAAATTGAGATAAATTATCATTTCATAAGGAAAAAAGTTCAACAAGGTCTGATAAAACCTCAGTATATTCCAACCTATGATCAACCTGCAGATCCATTAACTAAGAGTCTTGACAATGTGCAACACGAGTATCTGATTTCCAAACTTGGTGTTCTCAACATATTTTCAACATCAAGTTTGAGGGCGAGTGTTGAAGACAAAGAATAAAATCAGTTAGTTAAGTCTGTTAAAAGTTAGTTACCGTTAGTTAAGTGGTAGTTAATTATGTTAGAGTCTGTTAGAGTGATTAAGAGAGTTAGCTTAGTTAGTTAATGGTAATCATTCTAACTTAAAAGTCTCTATATATACCAATGTATTACACGCATACATATCACAACATTGAATACAAAGATTCACATTTACATCTTCTTCTTCTTCCTCCTCCTTTCTTCTTTTTCTTCTATTCAGACACTAAAGAATCTGCAGAATTCTTCAGGTTGGCTATGGTAGAGAATAATTCTTGCATAAAGAATCCTTACAATTTAATCTCTGCATAATTAGTAGTATGAAACCAAAAAAACTCTGAGGATAAGGGATATACATCGTCCATTTTATTTTATATGAAAATATTTTATTGGGCATCAAATTTAAGAATCAAAGAAAGAAAGTTAAAATTTATAACCTAAAATGAATTAGATATTCATATAATTATAAATCATCTCATTAAGAGTGTGTTTGGTATGAAGAAAAATATTTTCTACAAAAAAATTTAAAAAAAAAATTTACTTTTTCTTTTGTGTTCGATATATAAACAAAAAACGTTATTCTAAATACATTTGTATATAATTTAGATAAATATTATCGGATCTGGAGGTGGGGGTGAGGTGCTTTGAAGAGTCAATGTAGACATATAAATTTTATTAGGTTAAATTTGTACAAAATTTAAATTAAATTCATATTCATTTGGGTTGAATAATTAACTTGGACTTTAATTTACAAATAAATAAGTCCATTTTAATTACTAAATTCAAGTTTAAGGTCCATTTCACCAAATTCATGCCACGTGTCAAGGTGACTTGGTATCCCAATTAAATTCAAGACCAACAAGATAATTCTATGGGTTCAAATGATGTGGCAATCCCAGTCAAATTCAAGAACCAGTCAAAAGTCATCAACTGTAAAAAGTAGAATGTTTTGGCCAATCACAAGTAACCTTATCACATAGCATTTGTGATAAGCTTGATGACTTATATGAACCAATCAGAATGAGGCAAGAGAGTTCATCTACACTTGAATTGCATACTCCCTGGAAGTATAATAAGGGGTTACATAATATTCTGAGGATATTCTGAAAGCACCGGAGAAAGCATCGGTATTGAGAACACAGTTCTTCTAAGGATTGATCAACGGAGTTTTGCTTAGAGATCAACTTAAAACAATGAAGTGTTGTCCGACATTCCGGGATACTAAACACACTTCTAGGAGGGTCAAATCATCCTCAATTCGAGAAATACGCTACTGGAGGCCCTCGAAATACAGAAAAGCATAGGAAAGAAGAATCAAGAGAACAACATAATTGTGCTCGACAAGATTTATCAACAAAAATTACTTTTTCTTTTACTCATTTTGATTGCAGTTAATTTTCAGCATTCGAAAATTTGATCAATTGAACATAGGAAAATTGAAAATTTTGTTCTATTGGGAATGTTTTCCTCCGTACCGAACACACCATAAAAGTAAAATGGGAAATTTAGAATTAATTTATTATTATATATAAGAATTTTTTTTAAAAAAAAAAAAAACTAATAAAAAGAAGAAGAGAAAAGAATATGAATTGGAACTTAGGGGGCATAACTTTTGAATTCATCAATTTTAGAAAAGGACAAAGTAGTGTTTCGTGGGTCCTTATTGATGTTGTGGATATGAAAAGGAGCTAGGAAAGGAAGGGGAAAATGCTTTATATTGCACGGAATAATTGTGATCACCACCTAATAGCTATTGTCTTTTTCTACTTGTACAACAGTAGTTGTATTTTGACGAGACGATTCACACGCGGATCACTAAATTTTGAGTACGAAAATCAAATCTGTATATCTTAAGTAGGTATTCTCTGTTAAATTATAAAGCCTAAGGCTAAGGTAACAGTCTTGGACCATAAGCCCCACCAAAACATAGGCAATATTATTGTAGTATGTTTAAATTTTTCCATGTTTAATTTAGAACAGCTAAAGATGGCAGGCAGGCAGCTTAAGCTATAAAGCTTACTGAACCTTCGTTTTTTTTTAATCCCCTTAAAGAAGTAGCACTGAATGAATTAAGTATCTAGGGATATTACTAGTGAACAAATTTTAAGAGTAAAGTGTGATCCATTATTCTGGCTAGAGTGATAATAGTAGTAGTACTTGTCTTCCCATTTTGTTTCACATTTCTCTCCATAAAAAAAATAAAAACAAATTCCCAAAGTTATTAACATTGGTAAGCATGCATAATGATGTGCGTGCAACTAGCACTTTGACCATTTTGGTCTCACCAGAACCCCAGACATAACTGATCTCGAATTCAGAGCATTATCAGTTTTTACCATAACAAACAGTTTATATTGCACAGGCATTTGTGGAAAAAAAAAACTGTTATAATAAATAAAATTGCATTGATAAAATAATGTTTTTACATAATACTATCATATATGTATCTAACTTAAAACCTAAAAAAGTTTACCCAAACTTATGCACCATCATTACCGCATGTTCAATAAAGATTTGACTAGATGTTAAAGTCCTTCTACTTTGGTTAGTGTGGGTCATTAATATCACCAAAGTATGCTCGTAGTTATCCATCAAATATATACTTTTAGTAATGAAGTTTAATAATGATAACAATAATACATTTGATTTGATTTTATAAGTGAAATATATACGAACTTTATTTCTATCTTATATGAAGTAGAAAAGTTTTTTTCAATAAATCTCAATTCAAAAATTATTATCGAAGTTCAAGTTAAATACATTTAGCAAACACAAGTTTTAAAAAAAAAATTATTATAAATATAAATAATTTTTGCACCATCAAATTATCTTTACTTAATTTGTTACAGCTTTCTATCCTATATTATTGTGATCGTGATTATTTTTTGTCGAAATTGAGTTAGTGTCCGCTTCTCCAACTTATGCTTTACAAGCCTACAGGCTAATAGATCAACTCAAATGGCTTTAGTTGGGGTGCGCATGTAAATGGGTTTTCTTTTTTAGTTTTTGTTTTACATGATATTTAACTTGATCCATCAAAATTTGAATGGATAGAAAAAAATAATTTATTAATATTTTTATTTCTATTAAAAATTAAATCTGAGATCTTAAAGTTTATAATACACTCTTTTCCTTCTGTTTATATACTCGAATATTCTTTATTGCCACTGTAGATGCAAAAAATAAAATAAACTTATACCGAAAAGTTTAACGAAGGTTATCAATTTAACTCTTTGAAATGCTTTTTGGCATGGTATAACAAGTACTATACAACTGTGGGTGAATGTAAGTGAAGTTTTATTTATTTTTTAATATTTAATAAGTAAATAAAAAAATATTATTTAAAAATATTTATATATAATCTAGTAAAATACTATGAGAGTGGAAATATTTGAATGTAATTTAGTAAAATATTATGAGGATAAAAATTTAGAGGTGAAAAATGGTCAAGAGATGGAAGTTGATGGCATGAGTGAAAAAGATAATGAATTTAAAATGTCACTTGTAACTTGTTTTCTTTATTTGCATTCAAAAATATTTTTTTTATTATTTTTTAAGAATTTATTTTTTTCAAAGTATATTTTTTAAAATATTTTAACTAATTAAACATGAAAAAATTACTCCCTTTGTTTAAAAAAAAAATCTACTTTCTTTTCTAGTCCGTTTAAAAAAGAATGACCCTTTTTTTTTATAACACTTTAGTTTTAACTTTTCACGTGGCGTGTTTAAGATCACAAGATTAAAAGGTATTTTAGTATATTTGACATAATTTTAATTTAAGGTCACACAATTTAAAAATCTTCTTTATTTTTTAAAACTTTGTGTTAAATCAAAATAGATCATTAAGGAGTAAAAAATATTTTCCTCCCGACACACACTGAATTGATCTCATTCTAAATTACCCGTGTTACCAACCACGTTCGAATCCCTACCCTACCACATCATAATTAATGTTTGAAATTGAAAATTCCACAGAGAGAATATAAATGATTTAATCTTTCACTGTACTAAAAATAGTTGTCTCATATTAATATTATCCTTACAATTAATTTTTTTTGAAAATGTTCTCATTTATTTGTAAAATTCTAAAGAAATCTTTTAAATGATAAATTAGTATAACAATTTTCTTATTTATGATTTCTTAATACGCGAAAAGTGTGCAACTAAGGAGCAAAAGAAACACAACAAAATTGCTATTAGAACTAATTCTTTTATTGATTACACTAAATAAAAAAAGAATGATTTACAAATAAATTCTAGAGTAAATTTTGTAAACAGTAACTCACTAGACAGTGGTGGGCTGCAGTAAATTGTTGTGAGTAGGTAAATGAATGTGTTGGATCTGTAAAGTTTTCAATGCAGTCCCACCAGATCTTCTCTTCCATAAGCCGCCGTCCGGAGGCGGCGGATTTAGCTTCTTCACCACCGGCAAGGGCGGATCCAATTCACTTACGTTCACTACAACAACACTGAGCTTACTAGATTTTCGCGAACCAACGACAGTTACACTTGTCTTGAGTGCTTCTCGATCGTTAAAATTCTTGGCGGAGAATAATTTCTTCAGTTTTGTGTACTTTACTTTGGGATTTACTGGGCCTGTTATGGCGGGTGTGGGAAAGCCAATGACTCTGTTGTTTCTTTTGACTTGGCCGATACAGCTGACTTTTGGGGAAGATGGTTCGTTGTGATTACTATGGGCGGAGGAAGAAGGATTTTTGCAGCTCTGTAACTTAACATCTTTGATAGAAAGCCTACATAGCATTGGCAAGAAGAAACTGCTGCGAATATGGTGATAAAGCTGCTGTTGATGATGATGATGTTGATTATACCTATTTCCCATATCCTTGATTTCTTCTCTACTGATTTTGAAAATTTAGGGTGAAGAAACAAAGGGAAGGAAAGGGGTGTTAATGGAGATGTGAACAAGGAGAAGAGATTGCTCAATTAATACTACTCCCTTTATTTTATTTTATTCAATTAAATTAAATTATTTGTTTCTTTCATTTATGAGTCAAACGTCTGGACAGACGCACGTCTCCAACTTATTTTAATTTTTTTACTTTTTCATTAAAAGTAGGAATTACATATTTCTCTCCCTCCGTCTCATCCAGTGGATCATTTCACTTGATATAAAATGAAAAAAAATTAACTTTTTGTAATTTATTATTTAAAATAAATCTAAATGAAGAGGAGGGAGATGAAGAAAGCGTATCGAGCCTTGCCAGGGTAAGAAAGAAGGGGGAAACAAGCACACTTAGAGAGAGTAGTACAAGGAGAGTTGTAGAATATACCATAATAAATTTAAAGAAATATTTTTTTAAGATGAACTAAAAAAAAAAGTAAAACAAACAAACTAATAAAATTACTATATGATCTAATAATACTATTTTAAGAGCTGGATGAAATTATTTTTGCGTCGACTTTTAATTTCCATTCGGACGGTACCTTTTTATTGGAGTGGGTGGAAAATTGTGCAGCTTAAACGTGTTTTTCCTTTTTAAAAAAAAAAATCACAAAATTGGACGTGTCAATTTTCAATATAAATCTAAAGATATTTTAGTTCGACATTTGAAATTTTCTTTCGCACTAATTAGTAGATTTGACTTATAATTATTGACAATGTAATTAAATATTTATATTATCAATATAATTTAATTTCTCATAGAAAATTACTCCCCTTAGTTTTGAGGTGAACCGCTTGTTCTACTGAATATTTAATTACATTTATCTTTCAAATAACTTGATAAGATAAACTTTTTACAACTCTCATTTATTGAAGTCAAACTTCTAATTTTATTATTGGTACGAAAAATTCAAAATTTTAATCAATAATTGTTAAACTTGGGATTTCTTTTTTGACATTATCTTCATGACGATGAAAATGACCATATTTTCAAGATTTTATAGATCAGATTTAGAAGTCATATATTGTTGCTAATACCATGTCTGTATTACATTGTAAGTCAAAGAAGTGTTTTTCACTCTTATTTTCTTTGGATTCTTCTGCAGGTCCATTTCATACAAATTAACAAAATAAAACAAACAAAACAACAGGATGTTGAATTTATTGAAAAAAAAGAAGAAAAAAATAGGTCAGTTTATTAGACTGTTCCATTGGAAATAGAGTGAATTAAAGTAGGACCATGTTTGTATGCATAGAAGCTACTTATGTTTTTTTCCCCTTTGTAGAAGTTAAAAGCAGAAGCCATTTAACAGACCTTTTGAGGAAAAGAGAAAAAGTAACCTTTTTTATGTGGATAAAGTTAACAAGTTAAAATGATTTTGTCTCCATCAATTTAAAGTACCATTTTTTTAATTAAATTGACACTAGGCTAGGTGTTGGCAAAGTAGTACAAATTGAATTTCTTTCCTCAAAAAGAATTACTCCGTATACAATATATAAATAAAATAAAAAATAACTTTTTTATTATTATAAATAGTAGAATCTTTTGACATAAAAGAATATTCTAGTGCAGTTACAAAGGAGGTTCAAAAATACGTTTAAATTCCATGTGTGATACTAACTTGCAGTAAAAAAAAAAGGTTTTGTCAAGACAATTTATTGTACAAACAAAATAATTTTGTTGTTAATAAAAGCAAAATAAATAATTATTGAATACTAGTACATACTATCTTTTAAAGTTGAACGTATTAAGTAGAATAGAAAGCAAGGAAGTTAGATTTGATCACTAAAAGACAATGGAATTCGGGAATATATAATTACAGCATAGAAACTGTTGAGTCTTACTGTAAAAAATATCCTAATTTTGATCTAAAGATTGTAAAAACCAGAGTGGATATTGAAAAAATAATTAGAAAAAAACAAAGAACTTTAGGGAAAATGGTATTTCGACAGTAATAATCAATGTACTATTTAGCATGGTTAGTATTCCAGCAAAGGACTTTTGTAGTAGTGTTAATTTGCTTGGAAATATAGGGACAAAATGTAAATTATCTCTACAAGTTTAGAACTGCTTTTCTATAAGAATTGGCGTGCATGTGCGTGTACAGAAGACTTATTTTGAAAGTAAAGAAATAAGTGAAGGAAATCATGTCAAATAATTTTACTTGGCAGGCGTTCCCATTTATTGCTACTTTTAAAGAATAAAATGTTAAAATGTGACATTGTGAAAATGTGTTAATACTCGTGGCGTGTATATATTAAATTCTTTCAAGGCAAATGAATTTTATTTTATTGTTATAAATTCCACGAAACCTCGTTAATTATTTGGGTTCGCAAACAATATCCCTTTTGATCCTAAACCGCTTCAACTGATCGGTGATCTTACACAAGATTTTTTGTTTAAATTATTTTCATTTAGACGTTGGATGTGAACAAAAAGACGTGGCTCATATGTTTAAAATAATAATTTGCTATTGTGCTTATTATTATTTTTGATTTCCCACCCGGTGTCCGGTATCCGCATTGGAGCCCGACTAAATCCGGATTCGCGCCGGGAAGTCCCACATTGGGGGGTAAAGCGCTCGCTTACAAAGGCGACTCCATACCCAAGGGGGCTCGAACCCGAGACCTCTTGGTTAAGGATGAAGGAGTACTTACCACTCCACCACAACCCTTGTTGGTCTATTGTGCTTATTACATGTTCCTGTATTGTGAGAAAATGGATTGGAGAATTTTGTTTATCATAATCATACATATCCCACCCCCAAAATGCCGCTGTAATCATTCGCTGCTTTTTAATGCCTTGTCGTGGCATTTGGCAGGAAATAACTTCAACCATGACATGACTGCACTTCTATTTCTGACGATTCACCGACACAGTAAAATATAACGTTAACCTTCTTGTGCAAATACAGGCTCTCTCATGTGATATAGTATTTAACAACCTTCAAGGCATTTAATAAGCGTTTGGACAATATTTGTTGATATGCATTTCACTTCACTTGGAAAAAAATTCATATCTGCAAGTGGAGAAAGATTTCACTTGAAAGATTCATCTTCAACAGCTAGCCGAAAAAACAGTCCAATAAATAACCAAACAAAAAATAATTGAAAGAGGGTGGGGGGGGGGGGGGGGATTATGGACAAACAGGGACTTAGGTTAGATCCTCTGTGTTCAAAGATAGTACTCCCAATAATCATCAATCCCAAAATAATATCCACCTCTCTTTGAACTAAGTTTTCTTATACTACTATTCTGGATTTACACGGTTGGATACTTTCATGTTCCCCAACAAAAAAGAAGGTATTTAAACAGTAACTTATTTCAACTCTCTTCACAATCAGCTTTAAGATTTACAGGAACAGTGGACCACCCTAAATCAGAGAATTAAGAGATAAACTGAAACTAAGGAAGAAAATCACAGTGCAAGAAGTTGCTGCAGAACCATACAACAGAAATAGTGGACGCCCCACTTCACTGAATTTCTCATAGCTGGTAGAATGAAAGCCCTCAGCCACAGTAGCAATGTTAAAGGGAAGCAACACCAAAATGACCCCAAAGCAATCTAGTTGCCGGAGAAAAAATGCATCAGCCAATCATTGATATTCCAATTTAACTGTACCTAATCAATCTGTATATGATTTAAGCAATAAACCCTTTCAGTAACTTGATAACCACTTGTTACCCCCTAACGACTTTTCACACAAGCAGGCTGGCTACGTCATCATTAGCAAATACAATATCACCACGAATGATTACAGTCTCTAAGGATCATAAGTTTATTCTACATACCACAGTACAACAACACAAATAAATGGCAAGTGAGTATAAATAAAGGCGCTCGATCAAAATGAAAAGCAACAAGCACACCTGAAAGAGAGTGCCTCTACAAGAACAAGTCATTGCACGCTTGCCCTTCTATGGGGTTTCAAGGTTCATAATCTGTATTCTGATTCAAACAGAACTACTAGGATCATAGTTGTACATGCCTTTATAAAGTAAGATCAGATTCTCTAAATCTAACATCTTGGACCTACACCTACTGCTAAAGATCAGTGTGCATCCCAAGCAGCTAAATTTCTATATATACAAAGAACGTCAAATAGCACATACATATTCAGTTTTGCTCCTTGTACGGAGTCCATATCAATTTGCTGACATCAACTTCTAGGCCACCCCGCCCAGCAGCTTTGAGATGACGATCCAAGACTTTTGGGTCTGCGCAGATGACATGTTGCCCCTTACGATATTGGATCAACTCTAAGCCCTGAAGGGTGGACAAAATATCTTCTGCCTTGATGGCTGTCATGTCACTTAGTTCCTACCAGAAGCAAAACAGAAAAGACAAACCCATTATAGATTCATAGCCATCATTAGATGACAGACCAAGGAAGGTTTAAATGGAACCAACCTTCTAGTGCTAGTTAAATCATAATTGGAAGTCCAAAACGACAAACATAAATGAAAAACAGAAGAAAAAGAACTAAATTTTAGACATAAACCTTGATTGATATATTGCCCTTGTGCTTTTTCAATATATCCAGAAGCACACGCGTCCAGTAACCCCTATAGCTCAACATTCCTAAGTCGGAAAGTGGTCTTTCTGGTGTGCCCACTTTACCTTCTTTCTTTGAAAGTTCATATGCTGCAACAGGTTTATATAGAATAGCTCATTTATTTGGAGTACAGGTATAAGGATAAAAGTAATGATAAGTCACTTCATCTTGTATCACAACAACACGGATAAAAAGAAGTTTCCTAATATGAAGCTACAAGTTTGGTTAATAATTTGCATCACATACAGTTCCGGCTCTCATAAACACACACAATAAATCCATACTAAATAGACAAGTCAACAGGAGAAAATTATGATATATCTCCTCAAATCAAAAGCGTGAAGAAATTAACAATTGAAATAGACAGTCCCGAAAATCATCACCTTCCGTGAAGTGCTTGAATGCGCATAACAAGAAAGAACGGTCAATAACAAAATGTTGTTTTTAAGCTTTGAGATACTCCAAGAAAAATAAAGAGAAAGGGGTAGGGCGGAGGGTATAGTTATTCTCGTGGCCATTGTTTGCAAGTCCACATACACTATATATGTGTATAACTTTCAAAAAGAACAAATTAATAATGTGTACACACACAAATACACATGGAGATGATGCTTGAAGGCTAGAGGTACACCGGTGGCATACACTAGGGAAATTAAGGACATGTACGATGGAGCTAAGACTCGAGTAAGGCCAGTGGGAGGAGATCGGAGCAATTCCCAGTGGTGATGGGTTGCACCTGGGATCAGCCCACGGACCGTTTCTATTTATCTTGGTGATGGATGAATTGACGCATCATATTCAAGGTGAGGTGTCACGGTGTATGTAATTTGCGAATGACATAGTTATGATTGACGAGACCCGCGACGGAGTCAACGTCAGTTTGGAGGTGTGGAGACGAACCCTGGAGTCCAAGGGATTCAGGTTGAGAAGGACCAAAACCAAATACTTGGAATACAAGTTCAATGGTGTAACGCATGTGGTTGGCATGGAAGTGGGACTTGACGCACAGGCCATCCCCAAGAGGGAAAGTTTCAAGTATCTTGAGTCTTTAATCCAAGGAAAATGAGAGATCGAAAATGATGTCTCACACCATATTAGTGCGGGATGGATGAAATGAAGGCTCGTCTCAAGAGTCTTGTGCGATAAGAATGTACCTCGAAAACTTAAAAGACAAATTCTACAAAGTGTGGTTAGGCCAACTATGTTGTATGGGGCGAGTGTTGGCCAGTTAAAAACTCTCATGTTCAGAAGATGAGAGTTGTGGAAATGAGGATGTTGAGGTGGATGTGTGGGCATACTAGGAGAGATAAGATTAGGAATGAAGAGATCCGGGACAAGATGAGAGTGATCTCTGTGGTGGACAAGATGAGGAAGCGACGCTGAGATGGTTCGGGCACGAAGAGGAGATGCACAGATGCGCCTGTGAGGAGGTGTGAGTGTGAGAGGTTGATAATGGTGGATTTAAGGAGAGGTAGAGGTCAGTCGAAGAAGTATTGGGAGGTGATTAGACAGGACAGGACATGACTCATCTGCAGCTTACTGAGAACATGACCTTAGATAAATGGTAATAGAGGCCGCGGATTAAGTTAAAAGGTTAGTAGGTAATTGAGTGTTATCTCCTTGCATACAAGTTTGTCCTTCGATTTTGTTACTACAAGTTTCTTTGCTTCAATTATTGCATTATTCTGCTATTTTGTTGTTGTTACTGTTCCATTTTTGTGTATGCTGAGTAATCTTTTTAAAACTGCTTTGCTATGTGTTACTTGAGCCAAGGGTCTTTCGGAAAACACATTTCTACCTCTATGAGGTAGGGGTAAGCCTGTGTACATTCTACCCTCCCCAGACCCCACCGTATGGGATTACACTAGGTATGTTTTTGGGTGTATATACAGATAGAGAGACAGAGAGAGAGTACACAAACATATTATATTTAAGGTAAAAAGTTATCGTATGCCTCTTTTTTATCTAATTAGTAAATCTGTATAATGGGAAGGTCCCTGAAGGGTGCAACTTATACAAGTAAATGTTTCTCTAACCTCATTTTGAAAAATATTAACATAGCTTGCACTTGCTGAAACAGGTGAAAATGTGTTATGAAGTTCATGAGCTTACAAAATGCAATTAGGAATTTCCCATAGCCTTTCCTCTGATAAGGTGGAAGTGTCAGAATGCAGGCTAAGTTATAGGACTCTTCTGAATGCTTTTCCTGCAGCATGAAAAAAGTAATCATCAACATAGCTCTGTAGGGAAACCAATACCATAGGAGGTTTTTGGGTTAAATATCAAACTCATTTTTGCCCCACACAAGCAAAGTTTTCTCCCCTTGAAAATAAGGATAAAATAATGAGGAAAACTGACTGAGCATACAAAGAACACTGCCATAAGATGTCTAAATTTTGGCTAGAAAAAGTGTCTTTCAGCAAATGTATATCCTGCTTACTAAAGCGTGTTAGACAGTTTTGAAAAACAAATTTAAAATAATAAAATATTCGTAGAAGTAACATTTTGTGTTTGAGTAGTTGTTTCCAACAGGCACTTAAGAACTTCCATTTGGTAAAGGATATCAAAGGAAACTTCAATCATAACATGAAAAGTCACATTTGGATCGTGGATTTTAGGTTGCCAAACATTCCAGGAATGAGATTCTGAGCTTCAAATGTGCTTTAAACCCCTGCAAACATGAGATCAAAGGCCTCGCAAAGTTGGCGTACACCAATAAACGTTCCAAATCCAAAACTTGTACTATGCTTTAGTTTGATTCAACCTCTATTCTTCAATGTCCTAGTGTTCTTGAATACATAAGATCCATCTATGAATTCTCTCTTTCAAGATTCAATAATTATTTTGCACTGCAACTTTTTTTGTAACCGAGGTGTCCGGGCCAGCTTGCGTTCACCTTGACTAATTCCATGGGATACCAGCCACCTCTCACCAACAACAAGTACCATGTAACTCTATCCACCAAGGCTAAGATGGCTAGGAAAGATGGGAAGAAACATTTGCACCGCAACTTAAAAGCAATACCTTCTTAGGACAAAACCAGTACTAGTTAACTACTATTTGTGCTCTCCTTTTTAACTATTTTGGATGGTCCAAGAAATTAATAAATACATAAAATCTTAAGAAATATGATGATGTCCTTTTTAAGCAACAAAAATATCTTGTTTCATGGGCCATTTACAGCAAATCTCAAGTGAAAATTGAAAATGAGGTCAAAGTTTGAACACACTCCAATAGTATATTTTGCCTCAGCTACATCAAAATGCAACTTTTCTGAACGTTCAAATACAGAATTGGCTGCCCAGATAACATTGGCCAGTAAATGCTCAGGCAAAATTGATCAGGAAGTCAAAGTATCTTTCCATAGTTGCAGAATGATGTGAGTTTTTTACAGTTCCACAACAGTGGATTAATCCCCCTAAGTTGAAGACAACTGAAGGTAAAACTACTCTCACTGCTACATACAAGATGACTATGCCAGCTCATCATCCCTAAATATGAAACGTAGAAAAAACGAAAGAAACCTGTAAACAGCTTCATAAAAAAACTATATAATCTTGCAGATGACATTTACCTTTGAAAAGTAACCAACCATATGGCAACCTCGATCGTCACATTCACAAAGCACGTAAAAGAGGAACAGGTCAACATCATAATATAGAGTCTTATGATCAAGAAACAATTTAGCCAAGTAGCATAGATTTTGCCCATAAACCTTGTTCTTTTTGCCATCAACCTGAAGCAAACGTCCAACAGACAAACATTATAAGAGACCTATAACCACATTTTCATGAAGTATTCCTCTAAATGCATGAAGGACAAAGCAAAGAAAGAAAACTGGTACTAGAATCAACAAACTCACCTCAAACATTGACAGTGTACCACTTCTATAGATCAAGAAAACTGGTACTAGAATCAACAAACTCACCTCAAACATTGACAGTGTACCACTTCTATAGATCTCATCACCTGGAGGATGCTTCAGATCGCATTTTCTCTACATAAAAGAAAAATAAGTCAAAAAAGAAAAATAAGTCAAAAAAGAAAAAAAAAACTATCAATGTATCAGAAGGTGAAAGATGTGGATATTTGATGTCCACTCCCTTTGTGAAACAATTTCATTGTCCTACTTCCTATTGACTTGATCCTAAACTGGGTCTACTTTCCTTGAAGAGTAACTGTTTCTCTAAATCCTCCAATATTCTTCCAACAATTTCATCATCAAAAAGTATGTTGAGTACCTTTGTTTACTCTAGAAAATTAAGAAAAAATTTCAAAAAGTTAGCTTTGACTCCATGTTTGACCCATTCCGCTCAAAAAGAATAAAACCCAATTAATTCCTCTTTTTTCTGGATAGGTAAAAGTAAAACCCAAATCTTACTCCTAACTTACTAATCATTGTCAACCTTAATGGGACAGCTAAATTACAACAAAGGGAGTAAGATAGAGAATAGCACTTCCAGGAAAACCTTTTGGGTGCTTAAAATTGAAGGTGTAAGGCACCACCAAATACAGAAGGATACTGTACAAAACGACAACAGCATGCTTCAGGTGAAAGGGATAAACATAGCAAAAGGAAAAACAGCAGTTCCCACCCTTAGACATGGAACATTGTGTAGCATAACAGAGTGGGGGAAGCAGATCCCTTAGATAGAGAATTTTACAAAACTAAGGTTAACAAGTGGAGAAAATTTAATTGTTTAAGAACTGGAATCCCCAACCATTGCAGTGTTCAACTTTGATGGAAATAAGAAAACAACTAATCGTGAGAACGTTAGTTCACAGCTGATACAATGGACTATTTACCAGGACAAATGATGCAATGGATATGACAGTTACAACCTTGAATCTCAACAGAATCAGGAAAACACTACCAAGGGACACTCTAATACTTCTTACTGATCCAGTTGTATCTTGGTAGGGTGGGAACCCAAGATGAAAATCAAACAAATACGAGGAATCTCCCCAAAGAAAGTAAAAGATATTTGCCACTAACTTGAGAAAATCAAATGAGATGACATCCTAGATCCGCCAAAAGATATTAGCATTTAAGCAATAAGCACCCAAGTTACTATATTGCTGCCATAACCAAAAACCCCCAATTCAAAATATAGTGTGTGGGGGGGTGGGGGGGGGGGGGTAATACAGACCGGCTATACAATTTGTGATCTCAATGCTCCCTCTTTCCACAACAAGAAGAAAGGCATGTGGGGTGGGGTGCAGTGTATAATACAGACCAGCTTTACAATTTGTGATCTCAATGCTCCCTCTTTCCACAACAAGAAGAAAGGCAAGAAAAGGCTCACCATGTGCCTCTGAAGCTGTTCTTTGCGCTTCATAAAATTGAGACAGAACTCGCAAAAGAACAGTTTCGAACAGTCATTGTATTCTGGAGGAAATGGGGAGAAGTACCACGTTTCAATCTCATATCTTCCAAGTTCTATTGTAGCAATGTTCTTAACTTTTGTGAATTCTTCATGCTCTCGCAAACTGGCTGCATCAAGCTCTTCATGGCCCTGAAAATGAAACAAAACATATTTTGCAAAATCAATAAATCACCCCAAACAAAGAAAAATATATTTTGAAGTCTAATAATAAAGAAGAAATTAAAACAAAACTAGAAAATCTACAGGAGGGTATTAAGCAACAATTACAAAAAAACAGACAAACAAATACCCAGAAAAATTTAAAACAAAAAAGTAAATAGCCAAAAACGCCTACTGATGTTTCCCGCAGTTTAGAGATAACTAAACTACTACATCCATTCCATCAAAAGATACATTCGGCTGATACTACCTTATTCACTTATTTACAGGTCATGTTTCTTTTTCCCAAGTATGTTTTAAATGAGCGTGCAAAATACTAAGGCAATAAAGAACATGAAAAGGTCAATAGTAAATCCAATAAAGCAAAAGGAAAAGACAAGTAACCAAGGTGGTGTTTCATCAGCTCTTCCTCTGAGATCAATTCACTATAAAAGATTAAACAATGCCTTAGCTCATATTAAGGAAGAGAACTCAGTCCAAAGTAGTCAAAAACAAAGAGCGTGGAGAAGTGCCAAAAGTTTGTTGGGGCTTTTAGCGCGCAAAGGAATTTAAGTGTGGGCTTCAGCAAGAAAAGTAACGAAGCAAATTGAAATATAAAATCGTAATGCAAGATAGTGGAACTACAAACCATAATTATTTAGACAAAAGAATTGAAAAACTATATATATATATAAAAATATAAATATAAAAATGAAAATCATGTCATTCAAGGTCAAAAATAATTATTAATTTCTGGCTTGGATGAAAAGATGAAGCTTTGAAAATGATTGGGGGCGGGGGGGGCGGGGGGGGGATTCCAAAACATTTCTTCTTTTTTTTTTTTTTTTGAGAAGGTAATGTTTGTATTATAGACCAGTTCTTGGGTAGTACTAAAGACTTTTTACAAGAAAGTGTAGAAGTCTAATAACAAAACAGTAAAACCTAGCATGATTCTAATACTTCTAGGAATGCTTCTGCATCTATAGAGGAACTCTTTGTACACCAAAACATAATAACAGAATACAATCTGTTTTGATCATTTGTAAGGATCTACTTTTATCCTCAAAATTTCTAGCATTCCTTTCTCTCCAAATGGTCCACCAAATGCATGTTGGAATGGTCCTCCAATGCTTCTGTTCTTAGTTTCAATTCCTGCTTCCTCCCAACTTGAAAGAGTGTTGATATTGATGAAAATCTTCCACAGTTGGTCAGTGATTTTGCAATGTAAGAACAGATGTCCAACTGTCCCAGCTGGAAGCAGCAGCGTGTCACCAGAATGATATCCCTCTTCCTTAGATTCTCATGTGTAAGCACTGCCTCCTTTACTAGCAGCCAAGTGAAACATGCCACCTTAAGTGGTAGTTTGACTTTCCAGATTTGTCTCCAAGGCCAGTTGAGGGTTTGTGGAGTCCTGTTTAGGACCTTGTAACCTGAGCTCACTTTGAAAATTCCTTTGTTGTGCTCTGTCCACCATAGGCAGTCCTCCCCTTCCTTCAAACCTTGAAAAGTGTCCAGCAGTTTAAGAATTCGGCTAACCCGTGAACCTCCCAGTCATTTAAAATTTCTTCTGAGAGATATATCCCATCCTTGAGAAGTCCACATTTCTGCCACTGTTCTTTCTTTGTGTAGTGCTAATTCAAAGAGGTCTGGGAAGATCTCTGCCAAGCTGCTATTACCAATCCATCTATCTTTCCAGAAATCTGTCATGATGTCATTATGCACTGAGATAGTAGTATAGTTCCTTAGAAGTGGCCACCAATTCCTGATAGATCTCCACACAGTGACACCATAAGGGTTGGTTGCTTCCTTGGTGACCCAATAATCCATCTCTCCATACTTTAATTTGATCATCTTGCTCCATATTGAGTGTGGTTCATGAGCATATCTCCATGACCACTTCAGCTTTAGTGCCTTGCTTTGGTTCTTCAAGTTAATGATGCCTAATCCTCCTCCTTTTTTTCCTGTGATCAGAATTTTCCATTTTACCAGATGGAATCCCTTTCTTTCCTTGTTTCCTTGTTTTCTTTGGAATGGAAGCTACTTTTCTTATCTAATTGGTTATTCCTCATCACTGGAAAATTCTGTGACAATTTTTCTTAGCAATTAATGTATCTTTACCAACTATATTTATTGTCCAACTGTTCTTAAAGATGAAGACGATGGGTGAAGAGGCACACGCCTTAGCAGTTAGCACCTTGACACCTACAGTAAAGTGCCAACTAACCCAGATGAACCGCACAAGCTAGGCTTCACCGAGCTTCAAGGCTCAAGTGAGTATTTAACAACATTAACTCAGTCACAAAATCACCCAAAAGAAAGGGGGAAAAGGCAACATTTTACAACTTATGAAATTCAGACATTTACTAAAGCGACTATCGTGGCAAAAGAACTCCATTACTATCTATGTCTTGATTGAAAATCTATCCATCACCCTACTGGACCTAACGTGAAATCACAAATGATTCTCATGCACAGTTCATTGGCACTCTTTCAAAACCTTTCAAGAAAATCGGGGTTAGAGTAAAGTACTTCTAATAATAGGCAACTGGAACTAGAATATTTTTTTTAAAATGGCAAATTCCAACTGGATCTGGAAATGCCTGTAAACAAATTAAAGGAACTAATTTCGCCTGGATTAAAGAAGGATGATGGAAATATAAGATTGTAAACAATGAAAGCATCAAAGAGAAAAATAATATCAGCAGTTAGGATATGGTTGTTCCCTCTAAAAGGATATAAAGAATACAAAAACATACCTCGACATGAGTCTCGTCAATTTTACGTTTCTGGTGGCGTGTCATTTTCAAACTTGTCACCTGAAAACTTCAGTTGTGAGACCTTGAAGCATCAGTTATTTTAAATTTAAAAATGAAGGGCAAAGTAATTATAACAGAAACAATCAATAATAAATGCATAACAACAACAATGAAAAACAAACGCTGTTGTAGATGGAATTTGAATCTGGTATCTACATGTTGTACTCCTAAACCTCACCCACTTAGCCATACTTGGGACACAAAAAGAACACTTTTTAAAAAGCATGAGAAGGAGAAAGTTGTAAATTAATCTTTTTGAAGAAGAAAAGCCTATCTATGAGAGAAGCATGGTCATTGGACACGTAGCATGCAGCAGAGTGATTTAGCTCTCAACATATTCCTCAATTCCCCACCCAAAAAGAGAGGCTGTTAATTTTCTTTCAGATCTGCACCCTATAGCAGAGGTGCGACAACCTCATAACTGCCAACATATGGAAAATTACAAGCAGATAACTTTACCAGGTATTACCTTGTCCTCGACCTTCTCATCCACAACAGTCTCTACTGAATTAAGATCAAGCTGTTCAAGTTTAATCCACTCATCAAGTCTCCGGTTGACTGTCCAAAATAAAGAAACAATTAAGGCTTAAAAAGATGCAAATTTTCATTGCACTGAAAAATCAGCAAATAGCAAAATAACCTTAGTTAGACATTCTTTGTAATTAGTACGCGCCACAGAATTGAAACTGTGCACAAACAAAATAGTTCAGGCTTGCTAATATGTAGAAAATGAAGTGCAGGTAAGTTAACTCTCACCTGTTTTTGTGCTTTTGTTAAGCAAGAAAATGTAGAGATTAAGTACTTTTGCAGAAGTTTGGGAGGAATGTGGTGTCTTTTACTTTAAACTTTCCTTTCCTTTCCTTTCCTTTCAAATGAATGCATAAAAGAAAATGAAATTCCGTTTTTCTTTATTCTTTAAAAATTTCTCAAGAAATGCATGACCTCCGTTGAGATCCGAAAGAAGCTTAAAGGCTCAACCAATAACGTATCATGAATACCAGAACCCATTAATCACTATAGCAATTTAGGTCAGAGGAAAAAAAGACTGTATTCATGACCTCAACTGCTCAAAACTAATACAAAATCAGGAAAAGAAAAGAATGGAGTAGATAGAGAATTACTCACATTATGAGTAATAAGGAGTTCCTCCAGTTAACCAGCAATGTAATAAGAATGTCTATTTATATAGACCCCTGACTAATTGTGGTACTACTTTGAAACAAACAAATGAGAATACTCCTGTCCTAAAATGAACTACGGTTCAGTATGAGAGTCAAATCATTTAAACCATTTACGTACATCATTTTATTTACATAAAATGCAAAATTGTACTAACAACCACAACCCTTAAAATTTTAAATAAAAAAAAAAGAAAATATGTGATAAATTCGGTGTCAAAGGAACTCCTGTTCGCTGTAAATGCATAAATCGAAATTATTCAACTAAAATAAGAAAACTAAAAAATCTCCAAACCCTAGCTGCTGCTCGAAATCAACTCAAAGAAAGTTAGAACGAAATCATGAGATTAGCTTGCACATTTTCCCTCACATTCCGTGTTGGTTACCGACGCCGGTAATTGGAATTAAACTGACATCATTCCAATAAACAAAGTAAACAACTCGAAACCCTAGCAACTCCAAATTGACGAAAATAAAGCAAGAAAAAACCCAGCTTGATAAATATCACTCACATTCAGTGTAATGAACATAGTATTCGTAGTCATTAACACCACCGCAGGGAAATTTCCGGCGTTCAATGACCTTAACAGGATGGTACTTGCCGTCTCTCCAGCGGCACATTACACGAGTGCCCACCTCCAGCGGTAGGACACCGCTACCTTTCCTCTTCCTCAAGGATTCGTTCTCTGCCGAAGCTCCGGTGGAGTCCACCGCCGGCGGCTGGACGGAACCCTCGCCGGCGGGCAGCCCATTGGCGGTGCCGTTGGGGGTTGGAATTGGGTCCGAACCGTTCTCTGCCCTCGTTGACGTGTCTATCGATCCCATTCCTCTTTTCCTTCCGTTGAAACCATTTTCCCACAACATGATCTTCTTTATATGTGGTCCGTATATTGTGCACGTGAGGAGCACGTGGGGTGGGAGGATGGTATGGGAGAATTGGATGTCAGTTTATTTATTTTACTTTTCTTTTTAATCTATTTAACAAGTTATTATTTTTTTATGATAACTCTTTAATTTAAATTTTTTACATGATATGTTTAAAACTAGATATAGAAAGGTCCGTTTACGGGCCAACATTGCAAGTTTAATTATTTTTTTTCATAAAAATAATAATCAATTATCATTTTTTTATCTGTATACATACGGAGCAGTGATAAGATTCTCCATTTATATTAAATAATAATAAATTATCTTTCTATTTAATCAAACTAAAGCAATAACTTATATAATTTGTTTAAACTGTCAATTAACATTAAAAGATTTACATGTTTCATTGTTTATTCCAACATCTAGGGAAGTCCGGTGCACTAAAGCTCATACTATGCGCGGTTTACAAAAAGTGTCAGACTACAAGAATCTATTGTACATAGTATCCTACATTTTTGTAAGAAGTTGTTTCCATGGTTCGAACTCTTGACTTCATGGTCACATTGTAGTAACTTTACCAGTTACCCTTATATTCAACTTCAATTCATATATTAAATTGAAAAAATATGTTATCCACATTTTGTATTTGAGCATTTTAAAAAATATACTAAAATTGCAAGTGTCATATGTATTGATAAAAATTACAGGTGAAACTAATATGTGAATTTTTATTCTTTATAACATGATAGTAGTTGAAAAGAAAACATTATATTTATTTTAGTTCATGTGTTGTGTACAACAAAATCAAAACAATATTTTAGTACCATTCTTAAAGAGAAAAAAAATATTAACAATTATTAGCTTAATATAAAATTACAACTTAATATGATAATCTACTCAAGTACCATTTAATTTTTTTGAGTCAATATATACAATCTTATTTAGTTCATAAGTAAACATAAATAAAATTAATTATTTAAGAAGATGAGATATATATATATATAATGTTTCTCACGTGGAATAAGGTTTTTGTGGATCTTGAGAAAGAATTAGATTCTTCTAGAATTTCATTTTGATCATTAATTATACAATTATAATTTTGCCCTTAAATAAAGTTAGAATTACTAAAATGTCCTTATGGATCTTGAGAAATAATTGGATTCTTCCAGAATTTCATTTTAATCATTAATTACACAATTATAATTTTGCCCCTAAATAAAGTTTGAATTACTAAAATGCCCTTGGTCGTCCTTCTCATGGCTCTTCTATATAATAGATTATACAATTATAATTTTGCCCTTAAATAAAGTTAGAATTACTAAAATGCCCTTATGGATCTTGAGAAAGAATTGGATTCTTCTAGAATTTCATTTTAATCATTAATTACACAATTATAATTTTATCCCTAAATAAAGTTTGAATTACTAAAATGCTCTTGGTCGTCCTTCTCATGGCTCTTCTATTAAAAAATATATATATATTATAATATAATATAAAGGACTTTATAATGTGATTTAAACTTTTTGTCCTTCATTAAAATACTTCACAATAGACGAAATTGTCTTTTCATCTGTATAATTATAATTATTAATAATTATTTGTTGTTGAAAAAATCAAAACTGCCTTGTATATATAATTGTCTTTTCTTTAATTAGGTTTAGGATTCTTTGGTTTTTTCTTTGCTTAGCAGTTCTAATGCCGTGTTTTGTTCTTTGTTTAGCAAGATCGTCTTTTTTTCATAGGTGCTCTACAAAATCTTCTTTTATAGGTACGTTATTTATGATTATGATTAAGATGATTGTAGGGAGGACACCTTGGTCTTCAAAAGTCAACAGTTAATTATCTAGATAAATTTTTACTTTTTTTTTATATACAAGTGATAGATGAATGTTTGAGTTTTGAAATTTTTTTGTGTAAAAGTTAGATTTAATTGTATTATTTTGATATCTCGATTATCGTATTATTTTGCTGTAGTTTCTGTTCTGCTGCAATCTGTTACTCCCTCTGTTTCAATTTGTTTGACCTACTTTCTATTTTAGTCCGTTTAAAAAAGAATGACCCTTTCCCTTTTTAGTAACTTTTTAATTTCAACTTTCCACATGGCATGTTTAAGACCACAAGATTAAAGGGCATTTTGGTACATTCCACATATCTTTAATTTAAGACCACAAGATTCAAAAGTCTTCTTTATTTTCTTAAACTCCGTGCCAAGTCAAAATAGGTCAATCAATTTAAAATGGAGGGAGTATTTTTTACTTAATATAGGTGGTAGATGAATGTTCGGTCGAGTTTTAAGGATTTTTTGTATAAAGGCTAGGTTTAATCGTATTGTTTTGATATCTTGATTATCGTATTATTTTTATTATAGTTTCTGTTCTATTGTTATACAGGTGGTAGATGAATGTTCGGTCGGATTTTAAGGAATTTTTGTGTAAAGGTTAGGTTTAATCGTATTGGTCTGATATCTCGATTATCGTATTATTTTTTATTATAGTTTCTGTTCTATTGTTATACAGGTGGTAGATGAATGATCGATCGAACTTTAAAAAAAATTGTATAAAGGTTAGATTTAATCAAATTGTTCTGATATCTCAATTATCATATTGTTTTGTTATAATTTCTTCCTTTTGAGTTTAAAACTGTTTATATTAAAGATAGTGTTCTGTATTTTTGATAGCCCAAAATTTTCTAATATTGTTCCTAATGTCTTTCTAATATTAAAGATATCGATACAGGTGGTAGATGAATATTTGATCGGGCTTTAAGAAATTTTTATATAAGAATTAAATTTAATCTAATTGTTCTGATAACTTAATTATCGTACTATTTTATTATAATTTCTCCGTTCTTTCTCCTTAATCATTGGCATCGGACAAAAGTTTGAGTTTAAAATAGTTTATATTAAAGGTGTTGTTCTGTATTTTTGGAATAGCCCAAAATTATTCTTTACAAATATTTTGTGTAAAGCATTAGTAAGTGTATGAAACCAATTGCAAGCATGAAAAGTGTTATTCTCCTCTTCAAAACTTATATAGGTCCTCAATTTTGACTTTACCCAATGTATCATTTTTTTTCTTTTTGTTTATTTTCCTCTAATTAATGATGAAGGAAAGGTAGAATATATTTTATGTGGTTAATTTAATTGTGTAATAGATACTTGAGAATATGTAAAAAAAAAAATCAAAATTGAAAGTGTATAATAAAAATATTTTATCACGAGTTCATGTGTTCAATTGAAATATGTCGTAAATTAAGTGTCTAAATGAAATTTACTGTCAAATTTAAGGTGTTGTAAATCGTTTTATATTATATGACGCAATGCACACGTGCAAAATAATATTACAAGTGTGAAGGACCTTATAATGTGTTTTTAACTTTTTGTCCTTTATTAAAAGATTTCACAATAGACAAAATCATCTTTTTACTTTTTTTCCCTCTAATTATTATATTTCTTTAAAATTATTACTCCCTCCGTCCCATTTTATATGACCTAGTTTGACTTGGCACAGACTTTAAGAAAGAAAGGAAGACTTTTGGAACTTGTGATCTAAAATGAGTACTAGATGTTTGTGTGGTTGTAAATCATTTCATTAAGGGTAAAATGGACATTTTAAAGTTAAATTGTTACTAAATGTAGAAATGTGTCATTCTTTTTTGGACTGACTAAAAAAGAAAGTGAGTCATATAAAGTGGGACAGAGGGAATATTTATTATCTTTATAATATTTTAAGTGGCCCATGCATAAAGAATTTTGGTTAAGTTTTAGTTATTAATTCTTTTCTTATTTAAACAAAATAAAAATTACTATATAAGACTTTTGAAAAGATTTGAATACCAAAATCTCGGCGAGAGATCGAAGCAAGTTTTGGTGAGCAAGGTTTTAAGAAAAATTGGAATAAAATCAAGTTCCAATTTATTACTTTAGAATCTATATCCCACCGGATATATCCCACCCATCGGATACATCCCAACCCTCAGATATATATTGTAACCCCTCAGATACATTCAGATACATGTTGTAACTTCTCATATACATTCGGATACATATTGTAACCCCTCAGATACATGCGGGATGCTGATGTATCCTAGATAAAATAAAAGATGCCGATGTATCCTAGATAAAACAAAAGATGCCGATGTATCCTAGATAAAACAAAGATGCCGATGTACCCTAGATAAAATAAAAGATGCCGATGTATCCTAGATAAAATCAAAGATGCCGATGTATCCGAGATAAAAACTATATATCTAGATGCCTTATGCAATATATCCTAGTGGTTTGGGATGTATCCAATGTGATTGGGATGTATCCGAGTGCTTTGGGATGTATCCGGTGGGATCGTGATGTATTCGAAGGAAAAGTAGTGGGAAAAAAAGTAATTAGCTCCTAAAGATGTGTGTTTTATGTAAGTTTCCCCATATAATAACAATGCCTTTGGGCTTTGGTAAGTTTTTGTCGCCGGATCCCCGATGAGCTAATGTATTAATTAAAATTGAAATTATCTTTCATTAAAAGACTGCACAATAGATAAAATTATCATTTTTTATATTTAATAATTTAAAATTAACTAAAATTCAAACTAACTACTGTGTCTATTGTTGATCCGTCTAAAATACGATAACTGATGTCTTATAAAAAGTATTAATATACTAACTTGCGCCTCTGAATTATTAGATTTAATTTACAAAAAAAGTCTTGATGAATTTTATTTTTCTTAATCTATCTTAAATTAATTAAATTCCTTATCAAAATTCATCATATTTGCATCTTCAGAAGTTGTGTAATAATTTTTTATTATTATTTAAATCAACATTACATTTATTTTAACGTTAGTTATTATCTTTAATATTTTTATATATTTATTGTTTGACGAGTTACACATGTGCAACACACGTACACTAAATTAGTATATATATATATATATATATATATATATATATATATCTACACTATTCATATAGAAGAGGGAGTTGGACTCTATGTAAATCTTTGGCTGAGGGTATTTTAGGGTATTCCCTTAATGATTGCATCATTAGCTTGTACAATTAGGCTTTTAATATTGTATTGTTTCTTTGATAGTCAAGAATAATGAAATCTTTATAAAAATTATCACACTTGTCCATGAAGTTAACCAGGTGCTTTATAGGTATTTTAGGTATTTAGCTTTTTTTTAGCGTTGAGCTACCTCATATTTAAGAGATAGACCAAGTTGATTTTATTTGCTTAAACGGGCTTAAATTCTCAGCTATTTCTCTTTTTGGTGTAGTAAAAGTTCCTTTGGAACCAGAACTCTCATGATTTCAGTCCCATTTTTCAAGACTTTTGGGGCCCACACAACTTTAACTTTACTCAACTTTCTATTCTACAATAAACACACAAATTCATACGCCATATTAACTCTCAAGAGTTTTAAAAGAGGAAATGTGCGATCCGTTCAAAATTTTCACATAACTACATACATCATATTAACTCTCAACTGAATTAGCAGCTTTGTGTTTATGCATATTACTAGTGAATATAGCCCGGTCAATAAAGTTGTATTGTAAATCTGTAAAAGTTAATACAATATGTTGTGACTAGTAGTGAAACAAACAAAGCTAAGAATGTGTGCATGTTAGGTACTGGTCTTAGTACTCTCACAAAGGATCTCCATTGCTTTAAATACTAAATGCTCTACATAAACTGTTGATCAAGATTGCCCAAGAAGTGAAGGGCTGTAAAAAGTATGGTTTTGTGTAATCTCAATCTGATTGGCCAGATAGTTCAAGTTTTCATCCCTCAGTATCTGAAGAATAGCTATTGGCCCTTGTTCCCTGGAAATATAAAAAGAAACATAGAGAAATTATCCATTAAAAATGGAAACTTGATTGTAGTTGTCGTTTTCAAGTTTACCAGAATGGTCACAGTTCATTCTTTTATGCACATATTGTAAGAGTTTTAACTTCTATACACTGATAGTATAAGAAAATTTGCCCCATAATAAATGGAATTAGTAACTTGAAAAATAAGATAGACAACCAGCTACAACATATTAAATTACATTGATGGTGAAAATATTCTTACGGTATCAGTGTATATAAGTCAAAATCTAATCATAACAGTTGATTTATTAAGTTCATAACACGAGATTACGAATTAGTAACAAATCAAAAGCAACATCTATATGTCTATATAAAAGACTTACCTTTTTATGAGTATCTTGTACAAAGTCTCAAGATGTGGCACACAACTGGTGCAACCGACTTATTATTTTCGGGATGTAACACATTCAAACTTGACTTAGAAGTTCACAGAATGCTTCGACATCAGAAATTCCCTACAGAGGAGTGGAAAAGAACGTGACTACTTAGGACATCAGAATCTTAGAAGTTATTACAGTAAGTGACGGAGCTGAATAACTTGATGCATTAGTATAAATGGAAGAGGAAATTGGTTGGGGAACTTCATGAATCAACAATCAGTGTCAAATCAACAATCAACGATTGGTGGAATGCATATTATTTTAATTTTTTTTTCCAAGATTCATAAATAAGAGAGGTTGTAACGATCAGGTTCGTCATTACGGGTAAATCATTCGTGCCAAGTGTTAGAGTTAGAAAACTTTGGGTTTAAGAGTTTGAAATTCTGGGCTACGCTAGTCTCGGTCGGATTTAGAGCGAGGTATGGTCTAGGACAATCTGGGTAAGGATTAGGTTAGATGTCTTGGTTGGAGCTAGTTTTCCTTGTAGCTAAGTCATAGAGGGGTCCGAGGGACTTTTCAAAATTGAATTCGGGTAAGTAGAGCTTACGAAATCAAGGTTAACGTGAGGGGGTTATTCTGGAACGTCGGAGAAATAGGTGCGTTGTAAAATGGATCAATTTTGGATATTTCTCGACATTCTGTCCATGATGAGCGCTACTGCTGGTCTAACTTGACGAGGATATTTGTTGGCTGTATTCTAAGGCTGGAAAAGGTTTTCCAAGGTCGTATTTAGTCCTAGGAAGTGGGTCAGAAATAAATGTAATTAATTTTATGTTTAAAAGGGCCAACCGGAGTTAGTCTTTGAACGGGATTTGACTATTCATAGTGTACCCAGAATGGGGTAGGTGATGGTTTGATTCCTGTATGCTTGTGTGTTTGTGTACTCTTATCTAAGTATTTGTATGAGGTGCATTGCTTAGTGGATGATTAGGAGTGTCTGATAGTCCTGTTTAACAGTCTGATAATTTGAACTGTGTATTTTGCTTGTTGGTTTACAAGTTGATTGTTTATTGTTGTGACTGTTGGATTTCTGTGTGACATTCGGTTGGCTCCATGCCTGGTATGAAAATTACTAACGATTGGATCGGGTACCATGCCTGGTATGGGTATAACAAATAGTTGGCTCGGGTACCACGCCTGATACAAAAATACTAACAGTTGGCTCGGGTACCACGCCAGGTATGAAATATACTAACGGTTGGCTCGGGTACCACGTCTGGTATGGGTTTACTTATTGCATTGCATTGTGTAATTAATTTGGTTCAATGAGTGGACCAAGATGTGTTTATAAATTATGGTATTGCATCTTGGGTCTTGGTGTAGGCCGGGTTAATATATTGTGAGTTTGGTCTTGGTGTAGGCCGGGTTGTTTTATTATATTATGAGTTTGATCTTGGTGTAAGCCATGTTGTATATTATATTGTAAGTTTGATCTTGGTGTAGGCCGGGTTGTTACATTATGTTATTAGTTGGTCTTGGTGTAGACCGGGTTATTATGTTGGTTATTAGTTTGGTCTTGGTATAGGCCGGGTTACTATGTTCATTATTAGTTTGGTCTTGGTGTAGACCAGATTATTATGTTGGTTATTAATTGGTCTTGGTGTAGAATGGGTTATTATGTTAATTATTTGTTGGTCTTGGTGTAGACCGGGTTTGCCATGTTAACACCTAGATGTGTTAGGGGGTTCCGGGTGAGTCCGGACTATGTAAAAGAGGTTAAAAGTTCATAAATTATTGTCATTAAGTGTGCTAATGGCGGTCAGAAATTATTATGGTTAATAAGCTAAGGGTGAGTCTTGGTGTAGACCCGGGGTAGTCTGTGGAATACTTAGGGTGGATGGAGGATCCTTGGAGGGTCCGAGTTATGCGATGTATTAAAAGGGATTTAGATGTAACTTTGTTGTTGTCATTGAAGGTGTCAATGGTCGTTAGTAGGATTATGTATGATTGGTATATTGCGGAAGATTGAGAGTCTGGGGTGTAGTTACTGGTTAATATAAACAGGTTGAAAAGTTGTCCTAGGGGTCCTTGAAAGGTCCGGACAATGGTAGGTAATACTACGGGCATAAGTGGTTTGGTGGGGCAGTTGGCCGGATTAAGTTTGGATATTTAGTCAAGGTAGTTGACTGGGGTAAAGGTTAAAGTGAGACTTGGGAAGTCTAGGTGACAAGGCGACTTGAGAAGTCTAGTTATGAGAGAGACTTGGGAAGTCCTAGATGTTAGGGTCAAGGCTAGGGTGGTGGAGTTGGCAGCAAAAGGTTAGGAAGGTCGTTTCCGAAAGGGGGGATTGATAAAAGAGATATTGAAAAGGGGTGAAGTATTTACTTTGTGCATTTTATCTTGATTTGTATATGATGGTAGGAGTGAATTCGGGTCAGCCGATGATGCCTACCAGTACGTGTGGTTGTACTGACTCTACTCTTGCTATACTCTTTGGGGTATAGTCTGGTTGCAGGGTTGGTGATGTGTCACAGGTTCAGGATTGCGGTGATCTTCCAACAGCTCCTACTCCCTTCTATGGTGGGAGTTGTGTCCATTTTATGTTATAAGCTCATCTTGTAGAAGCTCTTATACCGGCTTAGACTAGGTTCTGGGAGGTTTTTTATATTGTTAGTAAATTTTCGCAAGTTCTAAAGGTTGTGAAATTTTGAAAGTTATTGTATAAAGATTTTCCAAATATTTTGTAAAAGGTTTTCTCATGTATTAAGGGACTTATTTAATGGTTTATTTTTTTTCCGCATTGCCTGTTGGTTTGGGTGGTAAGAGTTCTCCTATCTAGGTGGATTAGAGTAGGTGCTCGCACGTCCCGGTAGTGGGTCGTGACAAATGGTATCAGAGCCCAGGTTACCGATCTCCCAGTACAAGAGGAAAATGTCAAATAGAGTCTCGCGAATTGGTGTGTTGACGTCTACATCTAATCCTAGGGAAGCTATGAAGAATTCTAGGAAATACTTCTCTTCTTTCATTCCTTTTCGTGCGATTTCGTTACTTGCTTGTATGGGTTGAGTCCAATTGGTATCTCGACAAGGATAAAGGATGTTGTTTGACTCCGATTGGATAAGACAAGCAAGGGAAATTAGAACCGGGAAGGTTCTAATTGGTATCTGGACTGGGAGGTTGTGTAAAGGATGGATGAATCGGCTAACGGTCATCCATGAAACGAATAAAAAGTAATGAAACTGATTTGATTTAGTTGGAGCTTGAAACTTGTGATTGAATGCGTTGCATTATTTGAATGACTGCGATTGTGTGGTATGTAATTGCTTGAGTTACTTTGAAACTTGTGGTTAGTAAAGAGTCTTAACTTGGTTATGTGTTAATGATTGAAGGAGTTCTTGTTTTGTAATTCAAGTGGAAAACAGTATGTTAAATGCTGGGCAGGGTCTTATCATTGGTAAAAATGATAAGGGAAGATATATATATATATATATATATATATATACTTGTGGGAACTCTGGTTTCAAGTGGTTGGTATGTGAATAAGTACCAGGGACAAGGGCTATTATTGCTTAATAGCGGGAGTCATAGTAAGACATGAATGATCGACTAATGGTCATCCATGGGGCGAATAGAGAGTAAATTATGTGACTCGATTTTTGTTGTAGTCTGAAACTGAATTATTTGTGTGTACAGTGCGTGTATGATGTACTTTGTTGGTATGTGATGGGTCGCCTTACTGTAAAAATGGTGGGTCTAAAAGGTTGTCATGGTTTGAGTTGGTATACTTTGGTTCGTATTTAAATGCTATGTGTGTGGGGTTAAAATTTCATATTACTTTAGGAAAAGGCTCATCATTTGGTTAAGATAGTGAGGGGAAAATGATTATGACTGTAGGGAAACTTTGGTTTCAGGACAGTTGAGACTTGGTTGGGAACCAAGGGAACTAAGGGGTTATTCGTGCTTGATAGCGGATGTGTATTGTAAGAATAATTGCTTGCATAATCCTCTTATTGATTTGTGATAATTGATGCTAAGTTTCAGTCTGTGTAGTGCCAGAAATAGTCTTGAGGGTTGTTTAAGACCATGGCGGGATTAACGGGATTAAACAATGTTAACCGAAAGGGGAATGAGAGAATTTTTTTATTTTTCAGAGAATGGTAAATTTTCTGGGCTACTACTTTTGGGGTTGCCATGGAAGTGTGCAAGTCGCTATAGCGGGATGGGCAGGGCATGATCCCTGTCCTATTTTTTTCCCTGTTCTGTCTTTCATTCCCGGGTCATTTTAAATCACTATTTAAGATTCGAGCTATTGCAGGAATTATTTAGCATCCATGCGCAATAAGAAGAAAGGGTATATATGATAGCCCGGGGTATTGGTGAAATTTTGATTTACCACTGGTGGTAATTGTCACCTATGTGAAATTTGGCAAAATGACCTGTAATTGACTGAGTAGTATTTGACATTGCTCATAGGCTTATGTCATAATGGTGATTTGGCTGGTTTATTATTGATGATCCTTAGTGCTAGGGTCGGTTGAGGGAGTGGGGTTATTAGATGGAATCTCGGTGTGGTGTGGTTTAGAGATACTTGGTATCTCGGGGCGTAGAGTTGATAGAGGCAAGGTAATACTATGATATGTGAGGGGCTTAGTACCCGAAGAAAGCTTTTGGGATGGAGTTCGGATAAGTAGACCTCCGGGTATAGCAGGAAAGGGGTCGCCATGGTGGGATCTAGTCCCTTTGGCATGGAAGCATTTTTTTTGTTCGTTAGTTGAGTTTTTTTGCTAAGGTGTTTTGATGAGGACCCGGATTTCTTGGGCACTCGGGAAGGGTTAATCTAGTTAGCCGTGTGCGGCTCAAAGGAAGAAATTCCTTGATAGAGCGGGCGTGAGTTGAAATTTGATTGAGATGGGTACACCAAGGGACTGGGAAGTTTCGGTAGTTTGCGTAAGGTTATATTTACGTTGTCATGGTAGAGCATTGAGGTTGAGAGACGGGCTTGTTCTTTCCCTTCGCCTTAGAGATTATTCGGGGATGAACGATGGGTAAAATAGTATCTATTATAATGACCGGGTTCATCGTTATGGGTAAACCATTCATGCCAAGTTTTAGAGTTAGAAAACTTCGGGTTTGGGAGTTTGAAATTCTGGGCTAGGCTAGTCTCGGTCGAATTTTGAGCGAGATATGGTCTAGGACAATTCGGGTAAGGATTGGGTTAGATGTCTTGGTTGGAGCTAGTTTTCCTTGTAGCTAAGGCATAGAGGATTCCGGGGGACTTTTCAGAATCGAATTCGGGTAAATAGAGCTCCCAAAATCGAGGTTGATGTGAGGGGGTTATTCCGGAACGTCGGGGAAATAGGTGTGTTGTAAAATAGACAAATTTTAGAGATTTCTCGATATTCTGGCTGTGACGATCGCTACTGCTCTGCCACGGCGACCTCCGTTATAGCAGAATAATTACCGCTATAGTGGAAGTCAAGACGGTCAACCTCCGCCATAGCGGTTGACTCCGCTACGGTGGTACTGCTAGCGAAGACTGCTATAGCAGAGCGACGGGACCAAAAAACCCAGAAAATAAGTTTTTAATTTCATTCTCTTTCCTTCAGCCCCAAAAACAGACGAGGGCTATTCCAAAAAAACCCTCCTAGGCTGCTCCAAGGCCTAGGAGCCATGGGGAGGAGGGATTCCAGCTAAAGGGATGTGAAACCATGGATCCAGGCCTGCAGAATCGTCAGAGAACGCCTTCACGGAGCCAGAAAGGGCATGGAATAGCTGCTCGGTATCCAGGTAGGCTAGATTTCTTTCAAAAAGTAGATTGACCGCTTTCATTTTCTTATTATTGTGTAGAATAAAAGAGAGAATCCATGGTTAGGCCTTCGGGCACGGAGTCTGGAGGAAATTATTGATTTGTTGGATTAGTTAGAATGGTAGAATCGGGATAGTGTGTTGTGATATTTTAGGCATTGCTTAATTTATGTAATTTTGCTAATAAATGCGGGAACTAGAATATCGAAAGGTTCTGGGAACCAAAAAAGAGTTAGTAATTAACTAATGTACAAGGAACGGAAGTTTCGGAAACTAATTGGTATAATTAGGATATTTGTTGGCTGTATTCTAAGGCTGGAAAAGGTTTTCCTAGGTCGTATTTAGTCCTAGGAAGTGGGTCAGAAATAAATGTAATTAATTTTATGTTTAAAGAGGCAAACCAGAGTTAGTCTTCGAACGGGATTTGACTGTTCATAGTGTACCCAGAATGGGGTAGGTGATGGTTTGATTCCTGTATGCTTGTGTGTTTGTGTACTCTTATCTAAGTATTTGTATGAGGTGCATTGCTTAGTGGATGATTAGGAGTGTCTGATAGTCCTGTTTAACAGTCTGGTAATTTGAACTGTGTATTTTTCTTATTGGTTTACAAGTTGATTGTTTATTGTTGTGACTGTTGGATTTCTGTGTGACATTCGGTTGGCTCGGGTACCATGCCTGGTATGGGAATTACTAACGGTTGGATCGGGTACCACGCCTGGTATGGGTATAACAAATAGTTGACTCGGGTACCACGCCTGGTACAGAAATACTAACAATTGGCTCGGGTACCACGCCAAGTATGAAATATACTAACGGTTGGCTCTGGTACCACGCCTGGTATGGGTTTACTTATTGCATTGCGTTGTGTAATTAATTTGGGTCCATGAGTGGACCAGGTTATGTTTATAAATTGTGATATTGCATCTTGAGTCTTGGTGTAGGCCGAGTTATTATATTGTGAGTTTGGTCTTGGTGTAGGCCGGGTTGTTTTATTATATTATGAGTTTGGTCTTTGTGTAGATCAGTTTGTATATTATATTGTGAGTTTGGTCTTGGTATAGGTCGGTTTGTTACATTATGTTATTAGTTGGTCTTGGTGTAGACCAGGTTATTATGTTGGTTATTAGTTTGGTCTTGGTATAGGCCGGGTTACTATATTGGTTATTAGTTTGGTCTTGGTGTAGAACAGATTATTATGTTGGTTATTAGTTGGTCTTGGTGTAGACTGGGTTATTATGTTAATTATTAGTTGGTCTTGGTGTAGACCGGGTTTGCCATGTTAACACCTAGATGTGTTAGAGGGATCCGGGTGAGTCCGGACTATGTAAAAGAGGTTAAAAGTTCACAAATTATTGTCATTAAGTGTGCTAATGGCGGTCAAGAATTATTATGGTTAATAAGCTAAGGGTGAGTCTTGGTGTAGACCGGGGTAGTCTGTGGAATACTTAGGGTGGATGGAGGATCCTTGGAGGGTCCGAGTTATGCGATGTAATAAAAGGGATTGATGTAACTTTGTTGTTGTCATTGAAGGTGTCGATGGTCGTTAGTAGGATTCTGTATGATTGGTATATTGGGCGGAAGACTGAGAGTATGGGGTGTAGTTACTGGTTAATATAAACAGGTTGAAAAGTTGTCCTAGGGGTCCTGGAAAGGTCCGGACAATGGTAGGTAATACTACGGGCATAAGTGGTTTGGTGGGAAAGTTGGCCGGATTAAGTCTGGATATTTAGTCAAGGTAGTTGACTGGGGTAAAGGTTAAAGTAAGACTTGGGAAGTCTAGGTGACAAGGCGACTTGAGAAGTCTAGTTATGAGAGAGACTTGGGAAGTCCTAGATGTCAGGGTCAAAGTTAGGGTGGTGGAGTTGGCAGCAAAAGGTTAGGAATGTCATTTCCGAAATGGGGGATTGATAAAAGAGATGTTGAAAAGGGGTGAAGCATTTACCTTGTTCATTTTATCTTGATTTGTATATGATGGTAGGAGTGAATTCGGGTCAGCCGATGATGCCTACCAGTATATGTGGTTGTACTGACTCTACTCTTGCTATACCCTTTGGGGTATAGTCTGATTGCAGGATTGGTGATGTTTCACAGGTTCAGGATTGCGGTGATCTTCCAGCAGCTCCTACTTACTTCTATGGTGGGAGTTGTGTCCATCTTATGTTATAAGCTCATCTTGTAGAAGCTCTTGTACCGGCTTAGACTAGGTTCTGGGGAGGTTATTTATATTGTTAGTAAATTTTTGTAAGTTCTAAAGGTTGTGAAATTTTTAAAGTTGTTGTATAAAGATTTTCTAAATTTTTTGTAAAAGGTTTTCTCATGTATTAAGGGACTTATTTAATGGTTTATTTTTCTTTTCCGCATTGCATGTTGGTTCGGATGGTAAGGGTTCTCCTATCTAGGTGGATTAGAGTAGGTGTTCGCATGACCCGGTAGTTGGGTCGTGACAAATGCAAATAATTTATTTAGGGACAACTATAATATACCTGATATGCCTTATACTTTATCAATTCTTTTAACCTATCGACAGTATATAGTAACTCATCCATGTCAAAATAGCAGAGATCGCCAGTTTTCAGCCAACCTTCTGGATCAAGAGTTGCTAAGGTAGCTTGTTTATCTCCAGCATAGTCTGCCATTCACCAATATTCTCTTTCAGAATTCAAGTATGACTGAAGGGTATTCTAAATGCCAAATTGAAAACATATTTAGCAGCAATCATACAATAGTATATTTCAAATTCTAAATATTTGCAATCTTTGGTATTATTTTGCATATTTGGCTCAAGGAATGAAATCAATAAGACTCAACTCATATGAAATAGTATCAACCAAAAATATTAGAAGGAAACCTCTAGTTTGTAGTATAGTAGTAGTAAATATAGTAGTTAAATTTGTAAAAGAAAAAATTGCTTTTGCTTTTACATACTAACTCAATGCTGTGAGTTGTAAGTTATTGTTGAATATGAAAGTCAAGACATCTGCACAACTATCTAAGTACTCGAGATAATTTTGCCTTCAAATACTTTATGTGAATCACCAAATCTGAAGTTTTTTTTTGCCTTTTACATGAGTAGAAGCTTGGTTGACCTGCAGATATTAAAGTACAAAGATTGTCGGCATTCCCAGGTCTATAAGATAATCACTTATAGTGAGATGAGATCCTTCTCATAATTGTGTTGTTGCTATCTTATATTAACCATCACATTATTCTCATATCCATAACACGATAAGTTGATGCAATCCCTACTACTGCTGGGCAAGAGCGTAACACACACCCTCTATGCTCTTCGTCAGCTTTTCATCTAGTAAAAGATTAGCTCGTACCCTCTCTCTGTGTAGGGATTCCTGGTCAAACACAACTGGTGGAGAAGATAGTAGAAGATGAGGGTATAGGTTGTGTGCATTATTAAAGGTTCAACACTTATCCATGCTAACCTTCTACCTATAATTTGAAGTTCTTAGAAGAGGAGAATCACAAGCTATTGTCAATGTATAGATTTTTGTTCTCCTTTCTGAAGGATGATTACTGTTTCTATTTCCTGATATGACAGGCTGCGATATTTATCTACTCTATGTTTTGTTCAGAACTATTTATTTCATCTGTTTTACTCCTCCTTTGAATCACTCTTTCTATACTACCATATCAATCGCCTAAGAAGATGCATATTAGTAGGGAATGTTCCTAGCTCCTAACTTCTAGATGGAAACTTCACCTGAAAGCCAGACTTGAAAGCAAATGAATTCATGCACACTACCAATCGTTGGGCTTTACTTATTCCTATTTACCTAAGAGAAAAAGCCAGTCAAGTTTTTCTAAAGTCATTCTTTCTTCCAAGGAGCGATTACTTGTTGGGAAGCAAGCTCAACCTTAAGTTATGAGAAAGGAGCCTAAAGTTAATCTCACGAGACAAAGCGAGTGTTCTTTAATATCGTCTTTGCCCTCGAAGTTTGAATTTTTTCATGAGTTAAGAACAGGGTCGTGACATGGCTACTTAAAAGTCATTAAATTTATATCACAATGTTAGCAAAAAATAATGTGTTAATCTAAAAATCAGTCACGACATCATCTGCTTTGCCTTGGTATGTAGAATTTTCGTTCATCTTATCTGCTTCTATCTTTTCTAGTTCTTCTCTTTGAATCTTATATATATTTAACATTAGCAATGCATATGTAAGTAAAATCATAAACAACATATATTTTAAATATCTAAATTATATTTTTTGGATAGCTAACCTCTTTTCGTAACAGAAGATGACTCCCCTATCGTTAAAGCTCTCTATCTAGGTAAGTCAACACGAACTTTAAAACATAATCTGCATTATGAACAACATATACATTTTCAGTGTCAAATCTGAAATAATGATATAAAGATTCACAAGTCAAAAAAGTAATATGTTGTTTTTATTTTTTGGCCATGCCGTTAACACACAACTTTTGTACAGTTGATCAAATTCCTCCATCATTTTTCTCAACTAAGTTGAAAATATAAATAAAAAAGCAAAAGCAGTCAATGCGAAATCGATAAAAATAAGAAAGACAATAATATCTACTGTACAATTGAATGGTTAGCGTCAAGTTGTAACGACTATTTCGGTCATTTCCACGTATACGTTTTCCTTGTACTGTTAGAGCTTTTCTGTAGCGGCCCCAAGTCATTTATGACTTGCTGGGACCGGTGGTTCGGTTCCCTGGCCGTTCGATTGGTCGTTATGATCAATTCCTTGTCTTAGGAGCTGAGTATCAAAATCGTGCGATGGTGAATTGCGAACCTAAATTTAAGAATTTTATTAACATCGCGCGTATTTGAAAATATTTTATTTTAAAGTTGAATGTGGTAAAAAATTATATTTTTATTACCTTTTTAAAATATTTTAAATGTTTATGAAAAATACTTTTGTTATGATATAATTGTGTACGTATTTATTTTATAAGGTTTTTACACATTGTAATATTTTAACGGAGATAGTAAACTTAGTTATGTTGAAAATTAATACAATAATATAGTAGGTTTTATTTGGAATAATTTTCTATTTATTACGATATATTCAAAAAGTATATTTATTATACCACGAATTTATGCAATACCCGAATATATACGTAACGAGATAGTATTAATTTTGGCTTACCAGTTCCACGTGGAACTTACAGCAAGGTAAGCATACATGGTTGGCATCAAACTACTTTTAAAACTTGACACCTAGCAATCCATAATTGCTAAATTAATTTGTCCTTATCCATTTTGGTTATAAATGAATTTCATTCCATTCCTTTTGCATTTTTATAAAATGTTTCTATATAGGCAACAATCCTGCACATACGTGCCTTTCAAGGGAAAAAAGGGGGAAATGAATGAATTTAGTAGGAAAATATTTTAACACAGTATAAGATCTCTGAAAGAAAATCGGCTATCTACGTCAAGTTATTCAAGCCTAAAATTCATGTTTGATTTCATTTTGGATCTTCTCGGAGTAATTCGGACTTGGACATTGTCGTTCTAGCAGCTTGTCATCGGACGACAAGTAGGTTATGGTTTAAACTCCCTAGACTTAGCATATATCGGATAAAATTGTACTAGCGGGCATTCTTGGGTTGGATTATTAGGTTGGTACCACAGACCTTGACCGCTTTATTCATGTCCGCCTACTTTTGTTCCTCCGATGCTTGTAGTACTTACCGATGTGTTTTATTTACCGTTGTGGTCCTGTGAGGCCTTGACTCTGGAACATAGAAGGTGGGATATTGGGAATGTCCGCGAGTCCCGGGCATAAAATTATCCTTCTAGGCTGGTTATGCTTGCTGAGTAGCTGTGGGCCTGTGCAGGGTCGATAGGTTGATTGTGAGCTGCTGGGCAGCTATTGTGTTTGATCATACTATTTCCATGCATATAAAGAGGTTTTACTCATGTTTTACTACGGTTTTGGCTTCGGGCCTACTGACACTATTTTCTAAACCTTGCATGGCCCCGGGGGACTGTTTTTTATGGAAATAAATTGAAAATGGTTTATTTAACTCGTGAACATTCTTGGGTAAAAGAAAGTAAAATTATGATTTAAATCACCAGTTTTACGATAAACACTAGACTCGGCAGGGTCGGGGTGCTAGTTGAGTTTTCTTACTACTTGAGATAATTTTAGCCTCGGTCGGACCGAGCACCTGAGATGACTTTCTACTGTTTAGACCCGGTTATGCCCGGGCACCCTTGGAGGGGCTTTTGAGATATTTTCCTACTACTTTAGTCCTAGACAGAGTCTGGGCATGCATATTCGAGACTGGGTCTCTATCTAGAAACTGGACTTGCTTCCGGATGACATGTTTGATACTGAGTTTTAGTATTGGGTCAGGGACCTCCATGGACCTTGCCATCCGGGCCTGGGGCTTCGGGCTGCGTGTGCCGGAGGAAGGGTATACGGTGGAGTAGAGGTATACAGGCAGTGTCCTTCCATGGAACCTACCTGCTGGGCCGGATCGGCACGGAAGGAGGTACATACAGAGATACCATTTCACTTGAGATCTTCATGCATCATATCATTCATTGTTTGAGGCTCCACCCTTGTTTGTTATTTGTTGATTGTACGCTCTGGTAGTATGGGATGCCGGAGGGTTTGTTTTCACTTGTTTGTGTTCCTTGGTTGTATGGGCGGCCGGGGGATTGTAGGTAGACTCTTGCTATTTACTTACAGAATTGTTCCCTATTACGGTTAAGTAGAAATATTTACTGCTAAACTGTTAATTTCTGGATTGTGAGATTGATATGATTAGTTGAGTTTGATTCATGTCTCTGAGCATACTCCTCATTACTCTTTCCCTCTCTTACACTTGAGGTTACCGGTATACGTCCATTTTGTAAAACTTATTATGTATACACTGTTATTGCAAGGGACCCCAGGTGCGTGTTTCTACTTTCACCTGTGCCTATGGTGTATTATTCTGCTTGCTGGCCTCACCGTGGTGGTTGTTGACTTCCCCTCCTGGCTAGTTCCTGGTGACCCTCGTTGCTTTCTGTGATACTTGCCTTCTGTTCTGTCTGTTACTACGCTTTTATCTTATATCTGCCCAGTCGACCTATGATACCTACTGGGTACCTTATGCCTCGCATTTGGTGCTCACCCTCCCCCCTGCATCTTTGGGTGCAGATCCTAGCGTTGGCCATCGTCGTTAGATCGCTGTGATTCGTGCTTGGAGATCTGTTGGGGACTACTTCAGACTGAGGGTGAGCTCTTGGCTATCGGAGCTTAGCTTTAGTTTATCTTTTGCTTTATGTACTCTATTACCATTCAGAGACATCTGTATAGATTGTTTGGATCGTTTGCACTCTATATATGTAGTTTTGGCTCTATACTATGATACCAGGTCTTGGGGTTTGGCTTAGTTTCCGCATATGTATATATACATTCCTGTTACCTATTCTCTTCATCTTGCCCCCTTACTTTTGCTTATTAAACTATTCTTTCACTTATTTGTTATATAGTAGCCCATTACTAACTGTCCTGGGCTACGGGAATTGGTTCGCCTACTGGGGGGTTGTAGGTGCCATCATGACCGAGAAATCGGGTCATGACACAAGTAGAGCGGTTGATGAGATTTAGCGTAGCTAACAAATTTATTGAGGTTTCTAATTTATTGTGTATATATTTACCGGCTCTCCCTTTTTTTTAATCTTTCTGGCAGATTAGATGGTTCAAGGGGCTACAGCCACCGAGGGCAACACCGAGAATGCATGATCATCATCCTCTGCTGTAAGGTTAAGAATCATTAGCACTTTGTTTGTTTCCTGTTCATACATAAAGTGTTCGCTTTTCATACCTAAACAGACAAAAGAGCTAAAATAATGCCTTAATTTTCTGCTAAATTTTTCTTGATACGATAAAAGAGTTGTCATGAAAACATCTAGTTCAAAGTTTAAAACTGGTTGCTAAGATTTAGTGCTTGTTATGAAAAGTACAAAGTTGCTGCTTACATTTACTAAACCAGCAATAATACATGAATGAGCTGAAATTTTGGCCAAACCTTTAATTCATTTTTTGTTGAACCTTCAATAATCCCAGCAATACACACCAATGAGCTATAATTTTGACCAAACCTTTATTTAATTTTTTGTTGAACCTTCAATCATCATAGTAAATTAAAAAATAATTCATCACAAACCGTGAATTGCATAGATATAGGCGAAGAAGTAACATCTCATCACCATCTCATACTAATTATCCATTACAAATGACACTCCCAGCTTTAACTGAATCTTTGATGTGTTACTTTTATAAAATTCATCAAATAACACAAATAGAAACCCAAATAAATTAAAGCATTTTCAGAAAGAAACAAACTCGGGAAAGAAAGAGAAGGAGCCAACACATAGGAATTGAAGAGAAAGTACAAAAGATTTGTAATAAAAAGGATTCATAAAACAAAAAGTAAAACTATTAGATTTAGATTTATCAATTTAGTAAACCCAGCACTGTCACATAAATATAGTATATAACGGATTCAGAGCTCACCTGAGATGAAGACGAAGCTTCGATAAGGCTGAGAAAATCACAAAAATAAAACAAACAATTAGAATGAACTGGGGACTTGGTTGTTCTCATCCTGAAACCATACATGTGTAGCAACTGTGCTAAGGATTTAACACGTATCACACTATTTTACTTGGAATGACTGAAATAGCCCTTGTGGACGGCAAGCTGGCATGACAACGACCAACTGTTACCTATGAGGCTTCTATATATTAGTAAATACTTTTTGGATGTTTTTATTTTATACGCCCTCTATTTATTTTTATTTGTTTATTATTTCAAAAATAGTTTGTTACTTTTATTTATCACTTTTAACATATCAATAAAAATAATTATCTTTTGTATTTTATTTTTAGCATTATTTTCTTATTTTTAAAATTATTTTTTGAAACCTAAAACTATTAATATGGACATTATGATTAAATTTTTATATTAATTATTAATTTTTAAAGAGTGTGTAAAGTCCAAAGTGAATAAGTAAACATGAATGGAGAAAGTAGGCTTTTTTACATAGATAATGTATTATATGACTTAATTCACAAATTATAGTATAACTTTTACTCTTACAGATTATAGCCTTACTTTTCTTACCAAAAATAGCAGAATCAACTAAATACGTATATAATATATTTCTAACACAATTTTAATGTATTAATACATAAGCTAATTTAAACATTTTGAAATTCAGGTATAATAAGTTTTAACATTATTAATAAAGAAATAAATAAATAATAATAGTAATACATTTTGAATTCAATATATTATACATATTATAGAAATATTTTAATGCACGTGATGAATATATAACTAAAATATTTTTAATACTACAAATTTATTATACGTATTATACTTGAATTCAAACATTTTAGTACTATTTAAATTAGTTTACGTTGTTAAAAATGTATAATATATGTTCTATAATAACAACTATCAAATTCATAACAATGTATAGTATTGAATTTGAATTGTATTACAACTATCATTTATACTTAATACTGTTATAATACAACTTTAATACAACTTTTAAAAACTTCACCTCTTCTTCTCAGGTGAATCACCACCACTATACCACTGTCGGACTACCGATAGCTCCAACCAACCCAGCAATAAACCACCACCATCAACCCGCAGTCCACCCATAGTCGGAGAAGACATCTCCGGTAAACTTCGAACTCTGTCCAGGCCACCACCAAACAGCCTCCTCTTTTGGTTCTCCGACCACCAGCCACCCACCATCACACACCTCTCCTTCTTTCTTCGCCACCTCCACCTCCTGCGGAGTTAATTGCCGGAACAACCAAACTAGCCACTACACCGGTGAAACCAATAACATACCACAATATCACCTTCTTCTCCGACCCAAGTTTTCCGACGAATTCTCTTTCCATGTTTCTAGCCCTTTCTCTTTCCTTGTTCCCTGCCAACCAACAGATTCGTCGGAGTCAATTGTCAGAGCTGTAGCGCTACTTTAATACTAAAAGCTAATCAATTATTTAGGATAAATATAGGTTAGGGATGGTAATAAAAATAAAGTACCCTTAAAAGGGGTAATAATAGATTTAAAAGATGTAAAAATTCCGAGAAAGTATTTATATTAATTTAGCCTTTATCCTCTTCAAGCTCTCTTTTCATACTTCAATACTTAGTCTTGCATTAAAATCCTATACTTAGCATTGTATTATTGGGCCCGTGAATAAAACGAGTTATCCTAACTAGTATATATATATTTCACACTAATCTTACACCTAATATAGAAGAATTCTACAGTTAAAATATAAAAGAAAAATTTAATTATATGGCTTTTACATTAAGTTGGGCATGTATGGTTATAACACCCACACATAATACCACATAAAGTTACCAATATTAACGGCGTACATGCAAAAAATAAAGGGATAATTTTAAATATGTACAATAAACTAATTATTTTATAATAAATATAATCAAGTTTTCTTTACAAATTAAAAAGCTCAAAAATGAACTAGCCACAAAAAAGAATTACAAAAAATATAGCAGTATGTATATGTAATGTATCGATATTGTATAAAAGTTATGTAATGTATTAATATTGTATAAATGGTGTATAAACGTATATTGATATTATATAAATAGTGTATAAATATGTATCAATATTGTATAAATGATGTATAAACATGTATATATGGGGTGCTACGAGCTATATAGGACAATCTTACCCCATATCACTTTCTCCTAACCAACACAAATATTACCATTAATCTTTCATACACACAGTTTCATCAAAATACTATTCAATTTGTTCATCAATTTTTAAAAAGTACTCTTCTAGAAATACATCTATTATGGGCTCATCCAAGGCGTATGACAGAAATAGGCAAAAACTGTCACGACCCAACCCGCCGCGAGTGGAACCCATCCAAAACCCCCGGATGAGCAGACTAATATCAATCTAATACTTGGTAAATTTCAACAGCTCAAAACCAATTTGCATTAAAAATAAACTAACATTCACCCATTGAAATTCTAATAAAACAAGATCCTGTGAAAATCCTCTAGAATTTGAAAGTTACCGTACCAAAATATCTACTACTGTCTAGTAAAGAAAAGGGGATGCAACCCCAAAAATAAGAAAATTCGGGTCCAAAACAAAGGACCAGAAATATACTGAATGAAACCATGGCAGCTGAAAGAGTAGTTCACCCTTGGGATCTGAAATCGCCGGAACTACAACTGAGGTCGCGTGTCAACCGCAGGAAGATGTCTTATACTCACAAAAGAAAAACAGTGCAGAATTAGTACACAACCATCATGTATTGGTGGGATCATCGGTCAGCTCCAATAAACAAGATATAAACAATAAACTAAAGCTGAGTAAAGTAAGGTAAACATGTAATACAAGCTAGCAATCAACTAGACTCTAAGTCTTTCCTCTAGCTTACCAATCACATGTAACAAGTCTAACAGCCGTTGCACAATACACCATGACAATAACATAGACTCCCTTCAAATAACCCGGACCAACTACGGATCCCTAAGACAACACCTACATGTTTAACATGCAATTCCAGTCTACACTATGACCAACTCCACAGTTATGTACAACCACCCGGCCTCTCAAGGACCACCATGCAACAACCATATATCAAGAATACAACCCGGTCTATTCATGGAACCATCGTCAAAATACAATCAATACAAGTACAATCAAACCCTACCAGACGTGGTACTCGAGCCAATCATTATAAATCATATACCATACGTGGTACCCGAGCCAACTGATAAATATCTCGTACCAGGTGTAGTTCTCGAGTCAACCAATATGTAACTTGTATCAGGCGTGGTACCCGAGCCAACCGAATGTCACACACAATCCAATAAGTCAGTAAATAATGAACAACATCACACTTGTAAACCAACAAGTAACCAAACCCAGTCCATTTCATATAATTGACACATGATTGCTAGACATTCATAATCTCATTCCCTAAGCATGCAAACTCATACAATACTAAGTGATAGTACATGAATACGTATTGTATAGTGGAAAAAACAGTAACCATCACCTACCTCGAATAACTCAAAAGCTCTACTGGGCTAGAGCCTTTCTATTTTTTAAAGCCTTTGCTTGTTCTTAGTCTTAAAATGATTATACAATATGCCAACATCAGTCCAGTGGCCTAAAATACCCGAATTATATAAAATCCCAAATCCCAGAAACAATGGTATCTCCAATTATAGCCCCTCTGGGATATAAAATATATCTCTTCTCACCATCTCCATAGTGTATGAGACAAATGTATGCATTTTGATTAGGATCGTATTCTATGGTTATGATTCTACCATATATGTCTTTTTTATTCCGTCAAAAATCAATTTTACGGTATAAACGCTTATGACCTCCCCATCTATGCCTTGCGGTAATGATTCTTCTGGCATTACGACCTTTACCACAACGACGCTGTCCATAGATCAAATTATTTCGTGGATTGAATTTCACTTGACTGTCTACGGTTCCATTGCGTATGCTCGGGGTAGAAGTTTTGTATAAATGTATCGCCATGCTATTAAGTATTTTTATTTAAGTTCTTGTCTTTCTAAGAGGTGGAATAGAATAACCCGGTTGAAGCGTCCCTGGAGAGTGCTCCCTCAGGATTTATGTGCCCAGAGTTCTGTCCCTGGCCCTTTTACTTAAACACTAACCCGACCAAGACTCACCAATAAGGTAACTCTGCCCTATGTTTTTTGGATCCGGTGATAATTCTTCACTCATGTCCTTCCAGAGCTAGGTAAGTGATCTTCAATGGCATCTCCCCGATCCATTCTTCCCAGCGCTCCTCAATCAAATCCATAACTACTGTTGCTTGTGCAGGAATAACTAGAGAACTGAAAATTGCAAGAAAGTTGTCAACTAAGAAAGACCGGAAGTCCATGCGAGCCGAGCTGATATTAACCAAAAAGATACCCTCCTTAAAAGGGCCTTAAATCAAAGATCCAGTCAGGGATAGGGTTGAGAATGACATTAAAATTGAACAACTGTGTAGGTGTACTAATAAGTTTTGTAAGGGTATAGTTTATTTAATTGAGTGAAATTAGGCCAGTAGTCTTTATGAATGTGATAGCTGAGAACTGTGCTTCTTCGCTCGATCAATTCTTGCCATCACGCTCTGGCCCATTATATTTTCTTTTGGTAGTTCGATCGTGGAATTTCTTTATTTCTGTATTTTCGGAGTATGAGTGTGTGACTTGTTATAATTGATCCTATTGATAGTACAGAGAATGGGTCTGTCATCTTGATAGAGATGGTTCTACTTCATCAGATATTTATTCTAATATTTGGAACACGAAATAGATTAAGAAATATTTGAACTATGATTCATACTTAATATTTAGACCTCGTGTCCGGGCTCCAAAAAATTTTCAAACAAAGAATTCTAATTTCTAAATCGAAAGATTCTTTTCTTTCAATCCCTATTTATATTTAATCATTACACCTATTCTCGGTCTTTCCCACCACTAATTCATCCTAAACTACTATTTTTACGGTTATATTTAGCGAATAAGGGTGATTAAGGCATGAAAAACCCATAAGCAACATAACCAAGCAATCAACATCCTAGAATCCCTCTTTTCCCTTGGATTCCATATTCTTAGGTTAACCCAAACTTTCCCCCAAATCTCTAGATTATAGTTTCTAAGGTTTGGGAATCAAAATAATGAAGAGGGGAGCGAAAACGTTACATTTTCGATGGAGTTTGGTGGAAATTCACTGAAATTTGCCTCCCTTCGTCTCTGCCCTTTCCCAAACATTCTTGAAAGTTTCTGAATGTTTTTGGGGAAGTTTAAGCATAAAACTCGACTCAATTCGCTATAACGGTCCGTACACCGCTATAGCAGCGGCGCCGTAGCGGAACCAACCACTATAGTGGTGCTGACCGTCATTGACTTCCACTATAGTGGAAATTATTTTGCTATAGTGGTGGACGTGGTGGCGTAGTGTCAACCGCAGTCTCAGAAAATCTCACAAAAGTGCCCATTTTATAACACACCTTAAATCCTGACATTCTGGAATAACCCTTTTACATCAACCTTAATACCGAGAGTTCTACTTACCCGAATTCATTTTCAAAAAGTCCCCTGGACTTCACAATGTCTTAGTTAATGAAAAAACTAGCTTAATACAAGATACATCACCCAATCCTCACTTGGATTATCCTAGACCAAACCTCACTCCAAAATCAGCCGAGACTAGCCTATCCCAAAATTTTCAACTCCTAACCTGGAAGTTTTCTAACCCAAAATTTGGCACAAAAGGTTTACCCGTAATGATAGAATCGATAGTTACAACAGATACTAATTTACCCATCGTTCATCCCAAACGATCAAACCTATAAATACAAAGTAAAAGAAGGAAAGTGTAGTACCTGGATCCTCAAACAAGTGAGGGTGCTTGTCCCGCATGGCTTCTTGGTTTTCCAAGTGGCATCCTCAACCGGATGATACTTCCATTGAACTTTCACAGATTTGATCTCCTTTGTCCTTAACTTTTGGACATTCCGATCAAGAATCACAATTGGTTCTTCTTCATACTGAAGATCCTTGTCTAGCAAAATCAAATCCCACTTAATGATGTATTACCCATCCCCATGGTATCGCTTCATCATGGATACATGGAAGACTGGATGGACTCTGGATAAACTTGGTAGCAGTGCTAGCCTTTAAGCCACTGGCCCTACAATCTTGACAACCTCAACTGGACTGATATACCGAGGGTTGAGCTTGCCCCTCTTGCCGAATCGCATAACCTCCTTCATTGGTGCCTTTTTCAATAACACCTGCTCACCAACCTGAAAATTCATGTCTCTTACCTTGCAATCTGCGTACTCTTCCTGCCTGCTTTGGGCTGCTAGCAACTTGGTTTAAATCCGCCTCACTTTTTCCTGAGCTTTCCTTACCAAGTCCATGCCCAAAGGCTTCACATTGCCTGCCTCAAACTACCCTATAGGTGATCTATATTCCCTCCCGTACAGTGCCTCAAACGGTTCAATGTCGATACTGGAGTGGTAGGTGTTGTTGTATGAGAACTCACACAATGGTAGAAACTGGTTCTAATGACCCCCAAAGTCGATCACACATGCTCTCAACATGTCTTCCAATACCTGGATTGTCCTCTCTGACTGACCGTCTGTCAGAGGGTGAAATGTCATGTTGAAAGTGAGTTGAGTGCCCAACTCTTCGTGCAACTTACCCCTGAACTTGGAGGTAAACTGAACACCCCTATCTGAAATGATTGAGAGTGGCACCCCGTGCAGTCTCACAATCTATATAACACATATCTTAGCCAATTACTGTGAATTATAGTCCACCCTGACCAGAATAAAATGAGCTAACTTGGTTGACCTGTCCACAATGACCCAAATAGAGTTGTACTTTCCCAAGGTCTTAGGAAGACCCACCACGAAGTCTATGGATATCCTTTTCCATTTTCACTCGGGATTGGGCATTCTCTGAAGTAATCTTGTAGGCCTTTGGTGCTTATACTTGACCTGCTGACAATTCTGAAACTTAGACACATAATCATCTATGTCCTTTTTCATCCCAGGCCATCAGTAAAGTTGCCTCAAGTCCCTGTACATTTTTGTTACGCCCGGATGAATTGAATACTGCGAGCCATGAGCCTCTGCCAATACCTTCTGAATTATGTCATCAACCTGAGGAATACAAATCCTCCCCCTGAAGCTCATCACCCAAACAGTGCCCTACGTGGCATCCCCAGATTCTCCAGATACTACCTTGTTCAGAAGTTTGTTCAACTGTGCATCCTGAAACTACTTGGCTTTTATTTCTTCTATGAATATGGATTTAACCTCAATACTAGCCAACACCCTACCCCGTTATGAGATTCTCAATTGCATGAACTTAGATTCTAGTTCCCGAATCTCTCTAGCCAGTGGTCGCTTGGACACCTCCAAACAAGCCAAACTGCCCATGCTAATTGTCTTCTGGTTCAACGTGTCTGCCACCATATTAGCCTTGCCTCGATGATACGGATGGTCATATCATAATCTTTCAACAACTCCACCCACCTCCTCTGCCTCAGATTCAAGTCCTTTTGTGTAAACACATGTTGCCGGTTGCGATGGTCCGTGAACACTTCACACTTGACACCATAGAGGTAGTGCCTCCAAATCTTAAGTGCAAAGACCACCGCTGCCAACTCTAAGTCATGAGTTGGGTAATTCTTCTCATGAGGCTTCAACTGCCTTGAAGATCGCTATAATATTCATGTCCTACATTAACACAACACCCAAACTCGAATGTGAAGCATCACAATACACAATGAAATCCTTACCTTCAACTAGCATTGAAAGAATAGGAGTTGTAGTAAGAAATGTCTTGAGCTTTTAGAAGCTCTCCTCACACTTGTCGGACCACAAAAATGGTACCTCCTTTTGAGTCAACCTTGTCAAGTGAGTAGCGATAGACGCAAAATCCTTGACAAAATCTGTGATAGTAGCCTGTAAGCCCCATAAAACTCCTAACCTCAGTCACAGAGCTAGGCCAGACCCAACTCTTAATTGCCTCAATCTTTTGGGGATCCACCATCACCCCCTTTTCTGACACCACATGCTTTAAGAAAGCGACTGAAGTCAACCAAAATTCACACTTGAAAAACTTGGCATATAATTTCTGATGCTTTAAGATGTCCAAAACAATATGAAGATGTTCAGCATGCTCCTCCCTACTCGTGGAGTATATCAAAATGTCATTTATAAACATAATGACGAATGAATACATATAAGATTTGAATACCCCATTCATCAAACTCATGAATGTCGTCGGCGCATTGGTCAACCCAAATGACATCACTAGGAATTCGTAATGCCCATACCAAGTCTAAAATGCTATCTTAGGGATGTCCTCAGGCTTAATCTTTAACTGATGGTACCCTGACCTTAAGTCAATTTTTGAAAATACGGACGCACCCTGCAACTGGTCAAAGAGGTCACTTATGCGAGGTAAAGGATACTTGTTCTGGATAGTGACCTTGTTCAGTTGTATGTAGTCTATACACATCCGCATGCTACCATCCTTCTTTTTCACAAATAATACTGGAGCGCCCCAAGGTGACGCACTAGGACGGATAAAACCTTTATCTAAGAGTTCCTGAAGTTGAGTCTTAAGTTACCTCAATTCTGTCGGAGGCATGCAGTAAGGAGGAATAGAAATTGGGCAAGTGCCCAACTCCAAGTCTATGCAAAAGTCAATGTCTCTATCTGGAGACATGCCAAGCAAATCCGTCAGAAACACCTCCTGAAACTCCAAAACTACCGAAACTGACTCAATCGATGGGGACTCCTTACTATAATCCTGGAGATGAGCCAAGAAGGTCAAACATCCCATTCCCACTAACTTCCTAGCCCGAACAAATGATATGATCTTAGCCGACTTAGGCCTGTACACACCTTCCCACTCTAGTCTATCCTTATCCGGAATATCTAGAGTTACAATCTTGGTATTACAATTCAACATAACATGACATGGAGATAACCAGGTCATACCAAAAATAACATCAAAATCCAACATGTCCAGAATAACTAAATCTACCCAAGTTTGTAACCCCACAGGACAAGTACGATAAACATGGTTACTATCACAGACTCTCCAACTGGGGTAGAAACATAAATAGGGGAATCAAGGACATCACAAACCAAATCCAGACCCAAAGCAAAATTCACCAACACATAAGAGTAAGTAGAACCTGGGATAAACAATATAGAAGCCATTTTATCACAAACTAGAATTGTACCTGTGATCACTGCGTCTGACGCCTCAGCGTCAGACTTCCCTGGAAAAGCATAACAATGGGCCTGATTGTTAATTCGAGCAACTTCCCTGGCTAGCTGCGCCACACCCCTGCCTATGCCGTTATTCCCTCTATCTCCCCAGCCTCCCTGGAAGTTACCTCGCCCACCTTGTGGATGAACCCTAACATAACCACCTCTAGCTACTGGAACCACAGCCTTAGACTGCTGGTGAGTTTGATTACCTGCCACTCTATGAGGGCACTCCCTCTTGAAGTGACCCCAATCACCACAATGAAAGCATCTACGATCAAGAGTAGGCCTGCTAGTAGAAGTATAAGAAGTCCCCTGTCCTCTAGGAGCTGATAACTGATTAGCTACCAACGATCACCTGTAGAAGCTGGCAAGGCTGACCGAATAGAATGAGCAGAATATACCTGCTGGTTGTGACCCTTGGAGTATGAACCACTGAAATTTCTGTCATTCCAGGACTTTTTAGCTAACACCTTAACCTGCTCGACCTATTTAACCCCTTCTAGTTTTTTCACATAATCTGTTACCTCATTAAAATTCTTTCCCGCTGAAGTCATATGCACAGACAATACCTGCAACTCAGTATTCAGGCCCTTCACAAACAAACGAATCCTCTCCTCTTCTGTACCCAGAAGCTGAGTAGCAAAATAAGACAATGCATGGAATTTGGCCTCATAGGCTGAGACTGACATGTTAACCTGCTCCATGACAAAAAATCATCCTTTTTATGGTCCCTTAGAGTGCGGGGCACATACTTCTCTAATAAAATAGCATAAAACTCTGCCCAAGTCAGCGAAGGCAAAACTAATGGTCGACACTTTACATGAGACCTCCACCACTGTTTGGCATCACCCTGAAGCGGGAAAGTGACGAACTCTACCTCATGCTGCTGCACAATGCCCAACTTATGGAGCCTCTCATAACAATCTAGGATAAACTCGTAAGCATCCTCTTTCTCAATACCCTAAAATGTAGGAGGTTTCAGCTTCAAAAACCTAGTCAGCATCTCATGCTCATTCCCAGTCATAACCGAACCTAGCATCGAACGGAAGAAGTCATCAGTACCTGATACTGCATCCATCCTAGGAGCCGTTGCAATCGCTGGCTAGATGCCCGGAACCTGATCTGGAATACCCGTGGGGGTGGTTCCAGCACTTAGCAGCCCACTCAGAAAACTCCTGATGTAAAATGATACATCAATGATGAACACAACAAATAAAATAGAGATGAAATCAAAAGATTAGCAATTAAAGAAAGAAATTAGATTAGGGAGAATAGAAATTAGAAGAAAGAAAGGTTAACCCAATAATGAAATATATATTTAATTACTAGATTAAACTATGGGAGAAGAGAATGAACTCATACAAGGAATTCTTATCAAGAATTCAAGAAGGGTTCATGAAGAGATAAAAGGGAATAACCCTAAGCTCATAAAGGAGTCTTCAATATCCAAAAGCTAACTAACTCATGAAATAAACCCTAATTTCTACTATTTATAATAGTAGACAAACTAACCTAAGCTAATTACAATAATACCCTTGAGCTAAAAATAAAGAAACTAATGAAATTATTTTATCTAATCAATTAATTATCCAAAATGTAGTCATCTCTTGATTAAGTTTCCACTTTAGTATATTGTAGACCTTCCATGCTTCTTTCATTAATCTTCTCAGGTCTTCAAAATACTTCAGATCTAGTTGATGGTCTTCATACCCGTGATGACTAATCCATATTCCATCATTCTCCTCTTCTTAAAAAGAATTCGTCCTCGAATTCAAATCTTGTAAAACAAAGGAGAAAATAACAACTAGACAAAGATTATCATAATTCTTTAAAACAATACCAACACAATAAAAAATATCACCGGGATCAAATAAAAACTTTAATCCCCTAACAATATCAAGAATCATAATAAGTATCCCCAAAAATACCAATAAGAAATCATCATTCAAAAATAAAATCAAATTAAGCTCTTTAATTAGATCACGCTAACCTTTAAATAACTTCTCATCACATTTGAGAAAAGAAGTATTGGCATAATTTAACAAAAATGTATCTTCAAAGAGTGGAGTAGAATAAGTAAAAACAATAATACCCATGCTAGCATCAATTGCTTCACTTTCATTTGTAGGCTCATTATTATCTTCCCACATTGTATCCCATAGTGAATTACCATATACCTTGTAGCCTTCAAATATTGCTACACCATCAACTTCACCAAACATATTACTATGTTCATCATTAGAAATGATCATGTTATCTTCAAATAAAATATTATCTTTAAAGAGAGAAAAATCAATATTCAATGAAGAATCCAAGCATTTAAATTCACTCTCAAGAAGATAAATGTCCTCTTTCACAAGATTATCCATGATATGATCTCTATGAGTGAAACAAGAGATAGGATCAACAACACTATGCATACTCCAGGAGTCACTTATTTGTCCTTCAAACTCATTAGTTCTCACATCACTAGTTGGCAAAAATTTAAGCTCACAAGAATCAACAATTTTGATTTCACACTTTAACTCAACTAATGGAGTAAAGTCAAAATGCAATAAACTATTACTACTTTTAAAATGATACACATTGCCACCAACATCATGAATTTCATCAAATGAAATCAAAGTAGAATCAAGAAACTCATTTTCATATCTATCAAATAATGGTGGAGTGTCATACTCAAAATCCTCATTCTTTTCAAAAGAATCAACTATATTTTCAACACTAAGTTGATATTCACTAAATAATTCACAAGTCCCCTCAATTAGTGGCATTTCAACACAAACAAGTTGGCTATCACAAACAATTTCAAGAGAATCACATTTCTTAAATTCATGCTTATCATGGAGTGACTCCTTAATACTACCATCAACAATAAGATCATTCTTTTTACATAAGGAATATTCATAATTTACAACATCATATGTAATCGAAGAATCTCTTTTTAATCCTCCAAATTTATCACAAGTGTGAACACTAGTTGCAAACACATTAAAATCAAAAGAATCATCACAATGATTTTCACAAATAACTTCAACTAGTGCTTGATTACAACATTCAACATCACTTTTATCACAAAGAAAAGAATCATTTTGCTCAAAAGAAGAATAACTTTCACCTAAACTAAAATTTTCTTCAAGCACACTTAAAGAAAATAAATTATTAGAGTTAGCCATTTTACCTTGAAATGCTCCTAAAATTTCTTTCTTACCTTTGCTTTTATCATTTATGTTCACTTGAACACTTAAAGAAGTAGTAGGTGGCTCAACTAACTCTTGAATCTTCAATGATGGAAGATTGTCCATTGTTGTTTTCTTCATGCCTTCATTTTCCAGTGCACCTACAAAAGAGACATTGCAACTAGGAAAAGAAGAATTAGCATTAGAGTTAAAACAAGAAGCAAGCTCTGTCAAACTCTCTTTTTCTTCACTTCTCTCAATTTTCTTTTCCTCTTTCTTTTCATTTTTCTCATTTTCAAATTCTTCTCTCTTTTCTTGTGGTAACACACTTACTATCCTCAACTCAAGCTCTCATTCTTCCACTCTTGAGTTGCCACTTGTCACTCCCTTACTTCTCTCAATCTTTTCTCTCTCAAGATCAATTAATATTGGACAAGGCCCAAGAATTCCTTTTGAAGGATTAGGATGACTCTTCACTTCAACTTTAAACTTTACACTTTGAGAATCATCAACTTTTCTCTTCATGCTCTTCTCTTTAGCAATGACATCTTTTTCCTTAAGCTTTGCCTTTCTTCTTGTCAATCTTAGCAACTCAAAGTACCTTTCTGTCATGACCCAACTACCGGGCCGTGCGGGCACCTACTCTAATCCACCTAGATAGGAGAACCCTTACCACCCGAACCAACATGCAATGCGGAAAAGAAAATAAATCATTAAATAAGTCCCTTAAATACACGAGAAATTCTTTTTACAAATAGTTAAGAAAAATAAACGACTTAAAGAATTTGTGAAAAACATTTACAATATGAAACAAGCTCCCCAGAACCTAGTCTAAGCAGGTACAAGAGCTTCTACAAGATGAGTATATGACATAAGATGACACAAATTCCACCATAGAAGGAAAGTAGGAGCTGCTGGAAGATCACCGCAATCCTGAACCTGTGAAACATCACCAATTCTGCAACCAGACTATACCCAAAAAAGTATAGCAAGAGTAGAATCAGTACAAACACACATACTGGTAGGCATCATCGGCTGACCCGAATTCACTCCTACAATCATATAAAAATCAAGATAAAATGCACAAGGTAAATACTTCACCCCTTTCAACATCACTTTTATCAATCCCCCCTTTCGGAACCGACTATCCTAACCTTTAGATTTACCAAGTCACCTTGCCACCTAGACTTCCCAAGTCACCTCCTTGACTAAATATTCAGACTTAACCCGGCTAACTGCCCAACCAAACCACTTATACCCATAAAATAGTTACCAGTGTCCGGACCCTTTGCGAACCTCTAGGACAAGTTTCCATCCTGGTTACAACAACCAACAACTACGACCCCAGACTTTCAGTCTTACTCCCAATTTACCAATCACATGGAATTCACCTAGCAACCATTGACACATTCAATAACAACAACATAGTCATATCTAAATCCCTCTCTAATCCAGAAACTCGGACCCTCCAAGGATCTTCTAGTCATACCTAAGTGTTCAACAAGCTACTCGGTCTACGCCAAGACCCACCCTTAGCTTGTTAACCACAAATAATTTCTGACCGCCATTAGTACACTTAATGACAATAGTTTGTGAACTTATAACCTCTTTTACATAGCCCAAACCCACCCGGATCCCCCTAACACATCTAGGTGTTAACATGGAAAACCCGATCTACACCAAGACCAACTAATAATTAACATAATAACCTGGCCTACACCAAGACCAACTGATAACATAATATAACCACCCGGCCTACACCAAGACCAAACCCATAATATAATATAACAACCTGGCCTATACCAAGACCAAACTAATAATATAATAACCGGCCTACACCAAGACCAAAATGATAACGTAATATAACCACACGGTCTACACCAAGACCAAACCCACAATATAATATAACAACCCGGCCTATACCAAGACCAAACTAACAATATAATAACCCGGCCTACACCAAGACCAAACCCATAATATAATATAACAACCCGGCCTATACCAAGACCAAACTCACAATACAATAACCCGGCCTACACCAAGACCAAACTCACAATATAATATAAGAACCTGCCTATACCAAGACCAAACTCACAATATAATAACCCGGCCTACACCAAGACCAAATATAACAGAATTCTCGCGCTTTCACGGACCATAAGTAATTATCATATTTTAATAAAATAGCCCTGTCCACTCACAGAACCGATAACAGTTAATGCAACACAATGATAAAATGCAATGATGCAACAAAAGTAACCCATATCAGGCGTGGTACCCGAGCCAACCGTTAGTATATCCCATACCAGGCGTGGTACCCTAGCCAATCGTTAGTATATTTCGTACCAGGCGTGGTACCCTAGCCAATCATTAGTATATTTCGTACTAGGCGTGGTACCCGAGACAACTATTTGTTATACCTGTACCAGGCGTAGTACCCGTGCCAACCGTTAGTATACCTGTACCAGGCGTGGTACCCGAGCCAACCAAATGTCAATAATTCACAGTCAAATAATGAACACACAACTTGTAAACCAACAAGTAACAAACTATTCAACTCATAAGACAGGACCCTTAGACATTCTACACAATTTCATCTAAGCAATGCAATTCACACAAACACTTAGATAGGAGAAAAAAACATACAACATTCACAGGAGTCGTGAGCCATCACCTACCCCATTCCGGGTACACTATGAACCGTTAAATCTAGTCCAAAGACTAACCCCGGTTCGCCCTTTTTAAACATACAGTTAATTACATTTATTCCTGACCCTCTTCTTAGGACCAAATACAACCTGGAAAAACCCTTCCCAGCCTTAGAACACAACCAAACAATTATCCAAATTATACCAATTAGTCCGAAACTTCCGTTCCTTACACATTTATTAATTACTAACCCTTTTTTAGTTCCCTGAACCTTCTGATATTCTAGTTCCCGCATTTTATTAGCAAAAACACATAATTTAAGCAATGTCTAGAATATCACCACACCCTATTCCCATTCTACCATTTCCAAAGAAATCCAACAATTTAACAACTTCTTCCAGACTCCGTGCCCGAAGGCCTAACCATGGATTCTCCCTTTCATTCTATACAATAATACGAAAATAAAAGTGGTCAATCTACTCTTGGAAGAAACCTAGCCTACCTGGATGCCGAGCACTATTCCATGCCCTTTCTGGCTCCGTAAAGGCGTTCCCTGATGATTCTGCAGGCCTGAATCCGTGGTTTTGCATCCCTTTTATCGAAATTCCTCCTCCCCATGGCTCCCAAGCCTTGGAGCAGCCTAGGAGGGTTCTTGGAGTAACCCTCGTCTATTTTTGGGGGCTTAATGGGAGAGAAGAAATTAAAAGCCCATTTTCTTGGTTTTCTAATCCCGTCGCTCCACTATAGAGATCCCTGCTCCGCTATAGCGATCCCGCTATAGCAGACAACTCCCGTTATAGCGGTCTTAAGCGGTGTTGACTGACTTGACCACCGCTATAGCGGTATTTTCCATCGCTATAGCGGAGGCCGCTACCGCACACGGTTGCGCTCGTCAAGAACGGAATGTCCAAAAATCTCCCAGTTTTTGCCGTTTTATGACACACTTATTTTTTCGATGTTCTAGAACAATCCCTTCATGTCAACCTCGATTCCAGGAGTTCTACTTACCCGAATTCGATTCCGAAAAGTCCCCTAGACTCCTTTATGTCTTAGCGCCAAGGAAAACTAGATCAAAATAAGACATTTAACCTAATCCATACCCGGATTGTCCTAGACCATATCTCACTCCAAAACTGACCGAGAATAGCCTAGCCCAAAATTTTCAACTCCCAAACCTAAAAATTTTCTAACCCAAAACTTAGCACGAATGGTTTTGTCACGACCCAATTTCTCGGTCATGATGGCACCTACAACCCCCGGTAGGTGAACCAATCCCCATAGCCCAGAACAGTTAGTAATGGGCTACTATCTAACAAATAAGGGAACAAGAAGAAGAGAACAGATAAAAGGAATATAAATATATACATAAGCGGAAACTAAACCAAACCCCAAGACCTGGTATCATAGTATAGAGCCCAAACTACATACATGGAGTGCAAATAATCCAAAACAATATATACAGATCGTCTCTGATATGGTAATAGCAGTACAATGAAGCAAAGATAAACTAAAGCTAAGCTCCGATCGCCAAGAGCTCACCCTCAGTCTGAAGTAGTCCCCCAACAGATCTCTCCAAGCCGAATCACAAGCGATCTAACGGCGATGGCCCACGCAGGATCTGCACCCAAAGATGCAGGGGGTAGGGGTGAGCACTAAATGCGAAGCATAAGGTACCCAGTAGGTATCATAGGCCGACTGGGCACATATAAGATAAAAGCGTAGTAACAGACAGAATAGAAGCAAGTAGTCACAGAAATCAACGAAAGGTACACAAGAACTAGCCCAGAGGGAAATCAACAGAACTACATGTGAGGCTAGTAAGCAGAATATACACACCATAGGCACAGGTGAAAGTAAGAAATGACGCACCTGGGGTCCTTGCAATAACAGTGTATAGAAACGACGCACCTGGGGTCCTTGCAATAACAGTGTATACAAAATAAGTTTATGAAATGGACGATATACCGGTAACCTCAAGTGTAAGAAGAAGAGAGAAAGAGTAATGATAGGCATGCGTAGAGACATGAATCAAGCCCAATTAATCATATCAATCTCACACCCAGCAACTAACAGTCTAGCAGTAACCAATTTCATAATTAACCGTAACAGAGAACAATTCTACAAGTAAATAGAAAGAGTCTACCTACAGTCCCCCAGCTGCCCATACAACCGAGGAACACAAACAAGTGAAAACAAAACCCTCCGGCATCCCATACTACCCGTATAATCAACAAACAACAAACAAGGGTGGAGCCTCAAACAATGAATGATATGATGCATGAAGGTCTCAAGTGAAATGGTATCTCTGTATGTACCTCCTCTGGTGCCGATCCGGCCCAGCAGGTAGGTTCCATGGAAGGACACTGCCCGTATACCTCTAATCCACCGTATACCCCTTCTCCGGCACACGCAGCTCGTAGCCCTTGGCTCGGATGGCAAGGTCCATGGAGTTCCTTGACCCCATACTAAAACTCAGTATCAACACATGTCGTCCGGAAGCAAGTCCGAGATCAAGATAGAGACCCAGTCTCTAATATGCATGCCCAGACCCTGTCCAGGACTAAAGTAGTAGGAAAATATCTCAAAAACCCCTCCAAGGGTGCCCGGGCATAACCGGGTCTAAACAGTAGAAAGTCATCTCAGGTGCTCGGTCCGACCGAGGCTAAAAATCATCTCAAGTAGCAAAAAAACTCAACTAGCACCCCGGCCCTGCCGAGTCTAGCGTTAGTAGTAAAACTGGTGTTTTAAAACATAATTTTACTTCCTTTTACCTAGGAATATTCACAAGTTAAATCAAACCATTTCCAAATTATTTCCATAAAAAACGGGCCCCCGGGGCCATGCAAGGTTTAGAAAATAGTGTCAGTAGGCCCGAAGCCCAAACCATAGTAAAACATGGATA